>JAQZBX010104858.1:0-10909 GCA_029593785.1 Cabassous unicinctus
CAGAATTCTTTCTTTATCTTTGGCATTTGACATTCCTATTTGTATGTGTCTGGGAGTAGGTCTTAAGGTTTATCCTGTTTGGAGTATGTTGCGCTGCTTGGACATGTATATTTATGTCTTTCATAAGAGTTGGGAAATTTTCAGCCATTATAACTTCATATATTCTTTCTTTCTCTTTTTCTTTCTCTTCTCCTTCTGGGAATCCCATGATAAATCTGTTGGTACACTTCATGCTATCACTCATTTCGCTTAGACACTGCTCAATTTTTTCTATTCTTTTCTCTATCTCCTTTTCTGACTGTATGGTTTCATGTCCTGTCTTCCAGCAGCTGATTCTTTCTTCTGCCTGTTCAAATATGCTGTTGTGTACCTGTAGTTTATTTTTAATCTCTGTGATAGTGCCTTTCATCCTCATAATTTCTGTTATGTTTCTTTTTAAACTTTTTAATTCTTCATTTTGCTCACACATTTTCTTCTGAAAATCCTTTAGTTCTATATCCATATTTAGTTTATACATAGTAATATTTTCTTTCATCTCTTTGAATTGATTTAGGAGTTTGTTTGAACTTCTTTAGGTGTTCCAAATTCTTTGTCTCCTCTCAAGTTCTTATTTGTTCCCTTGACTGAGCCATAGCTTCCCATTTCTTAGTAAGGCTTGTAAGTTTTTGCTGATGTCTGGGTATCTGATTATTTGTGATGTGCTAAGTCTGAAGGTCAGTTTCTCCCTTATGCCCAGGGTATTATTGTAGATTGACTATGTTTTGTAATTAACTGTTCAGATTTTCTCAGGTCTTCTGCACCTGTTTCTTGCCCTGGACATGTGCAAGAAACAACTTTTATGTGAAATTGTTTCACTGCCAGGGGAAAACTTCCTTTCTTCTATTCCTTCTCCATGAGTCCTTGTCTATTCTATTAGTTCTTGTGGAGAATTTTCTCCCAAGCTCCTATGATTTCTTCAACCATTTTCCCTCACACAGTGCCTTTTTTTCATTACACTTTTCAGGGAAGGGAGCCTGTTCTGCCTCACAGCCACTCAGTTTTCCCTTTTGTCCATGAGGCTTTTCTGCTTCTGATAACTACTCCATTAGGATATCTTGCCCCAGGGAGCCAGATGGAGTCAACGTTCAAAAAAGCCCATTTTCTCGTTTAGGTGCTCCAGCAATTAGAGACTGGATTGGGTACGTGCACCTCCTGTCCTCAGTTCTACTGCAGTCTCTTTTGTTTCCTGGGGGCCCTTTTGTTTGCATGCACATGCCAGCCACTTGGGTTCTGCCCTGGGTCTCTGCAGCCTCGGGTCCCTGTGCCTGGATAGGTGTGGGGTTCTAACTCCTTGCTGTGAGTGGCTCTGTGGTCTGCATCCATGGCAGGAGGGACCTGGGTTGTGCTGCCTCTGTATGACTCTTAAGTTGTTCAGGACCAAGTGTGGGGTTGGGGTTCAGACTGGCAGGTCCAAGTCATAGATTCCTACCTTCTTTTTTGATCTGTTTTTTTTCTCTGATTTAGTGTTTATGGAGTCCTTCTCCAGTCTCTATCATCCTCCAGAGATCCAAGCAAGTGGGATTTAGCCTTATATCTCTTATTTCTGAGGACTTTTCCAGAGGATGGGTTAAGTGGCTATGTTGATAATTTCACTCCACTTTATTCATTTTTAATTATCTTTGTAGTTTATATTTTTGGGGGAAGGATATTTCTTACTAAAGTAAAGGAAATACTCCCTACCCCTTTCCATACTATATACTTTGGAAGGAAGTCACTATGTGCAGTCCACAATTAAGAGGTTGGAGTTATGATCCACCTCCTTTAAGGCTGAGTATATTCATAAATTATATGGAATTCTTCTCCATAGGAGATTTGTCTATTCTCCATTTCTTTATTTATTCAGTCATTTATATATATAAGTATGTACTAATGGATGTTTATTTTATACTTTGGTTCATAATCCAATACTAATTTATTTTGTTGTTCAAATCATTCTAGCATTGGCCATTGGGAGTTCTTTCAATTGACTCCTATGTCCCTTTAAGACTTCCTTACTTTCTGGCACTACAAGATGCTCCAGAGTTATCTTGTATATTCCCTGCCCCATAGAATCAGCCAGTCCTCCAAGGTTCCTTTTATTGGAAAGTGGAATAAGAAACTGAGATCTGAGCCCTGGGTGGACTTATTGAGACTGAGGTATCATTGCTTCTAGGCACTCTCAGCAAAACAAAGCAATGAGATATATATGTGTGTATATGAACCTATGTGTAGACACATATCTACGATTATTTCTATATGTATCCATCTGTATCTGCATTAAGGTAAACATGAGATCATACTCATGTCTCAGAGTTCCTTCTAGTACCACATGGATCATTCTAGCCTTCCTCACTTGCCTGTCTGTAAATTTCCACTCCAATAGCGAGAAATCTGGCTCCCACCACCAGCCATCTGTATCTAAATTGTTTGTTTCCAGTATAAATGTACAGTGGTTTCAGAATTGCTAACTGGTACCCTCATGAGATATACCTTTACCAACTATAGTACGTATGGTGCTTTGTATAGTTCCTTTTGGTTTCAGTCTTTTTTTTTTTAGGTACTGGGGCTGGGGATTGAATCCAGGACATCGAATGTGGGAAGCTGGCACTCAACCACTGAGCCACATCAGCTCCCCTGAGTTAGTTTTTTCATTTGTTTGTTTGTTCTTGTTGTTTTTCAGGAGGCACCAGGGACCGAACCCAGGACCTCACATGTGGGAAGCAGGTGCTCAACTGCTTGAGTCACATCCACTCCCATGCTTTCAGTCCTATAGTCTCCACTCATTTCAAATTTACCTAGGTCAACAGTTTTTCCCCCACCCTCTCAGTGAAGTTGTTTCATACAATTTCTTTCACACAGTCTGAACTCTACATGGGATCCTCCAAATGCTATATGATTTTGCATGAATTGCCTTCATTAAGGTTCACTTTCTGTTCTGTAAAATTCCATGGGTTTTAACACATGCATATGCCATGTATCCACCATGAATCTACACAGAATAGTTTTGCTGCACTTAAAAATCCCCTGTGCTTCACCACTCAACTTTCTCCCCACACAAAAACCTGGTAACTTCTAATCTGTTAAGTATCTCTGCATTTGCAAGAATGTCATATAAATTGAATCACACAATAGTAGCATTTTTAGACCGACTTCTTTTACTTAGCAATATCTATTTATGCTTCATGCAGGTCTTCCTGTGACTTGATTGCTCATTCCTTTTTATCACCAAATGGTATTCCATTGTATGGCTGTATCCGTTTGTTTATGTATTCACATATGGAAGGACATCTGGTTACTTTCAGTTTTTTACAATTGTGAATAAAGCTGCTATAAATATTTGTGTGCAGGTCTTTGTGTGGAACATAATTTTCAAATCAGTTGGAAAAATACCTAGAAGCACAGTTAATGGATCGTATGCTAAGACTATGTTTAACTTTATATGAAACTGCCAAACTATCCCCAAAAGTTTGAATTCCCACCAACAATGAATGAGAATTCTTGTTGTTCTGTATGCTGACCAAAACTTGGTATAGTCAGATTTTTTTTTCTTTTAGTCACTCTAATATACATGTGATGATATTTCATTGTTATTTTAATGGCAAATGATGCTGAGAATCTTTGCATGTGTTTATTTACCATCTGTATATAATCTTTGGAAAAGTATCTCTTCAAATATTTTGCTCATTTTTAAATTTTGGTTACCTGGTTTTACTACTGAGTTTTAATATTTCTTTGTATATTCAAGATACAAGTCCTTTATCAGCAAGATGATTTGCAAATATTTTCTCCCAGGCTGTGGCTTGTATTTTCATTCTCTTAACAATGCCTTTCACAGAAAAAATTTCTTAATTTTAATAAAGTCAAAATTATTGTTTTTTCTTCCATGAATTGCACTTATAGTGTAGTATCTAAAAATTCTTGACCAAACCTAAGGTCACACATTTTCTCCTAAATTTTCTTCTGGAAGTTTTATGATTTTGTATTTTACATTTAGGTCTTTGATCCATTTTGAGTTAATTTTTGTGTAAGGTGTGAAGTGTGTTTAGGCTCCTTTTTCTTTTCTTTTCTTTTCTTTTCAAGGATATCCAGTATCTGATTGTTCCTGTGCCATTTGTAGGAAAGACCATCTTTTCTCTATTGCAATGCCTTTGTGCCTTTGTCAAAAATCAGTTCACTGTGTGTGCATGGGACAATTTCTGGGATCTCTGTTGTTTTATACCCCTTTATCAGGATCACTCTGTCTTAATTACCATTGCTTTATACTATCTTGAAATTGCATAATGTGAGTCTTCTAACTTTATTCTTCTTTTTCAGAATTGTGTTGTAATTCTAGGTCCTTGGCTTTTGCCCATAAATTTTAGAATCAGTTTGGCGATGAGTATGAAAAAAGTTGCTGGGATTTTTAATGGGATTGCACTGAATCTATAAATTGAGTTTGGAAGAATTGATATCTTAGCAATATTGAGTTTTCCAATCCAGGAACACAAAATATCTCTCCATATATTTAGATTTTCTTTAAATTTTTTTCAATAGTCTTCTGTAATTTCCAAAATGCAGATTTTATCTACATTTTGTTAGATTTAACTTAGGTATTTGGGGGTGTTACTGTAAATTTTTTATTTCAATTTCCAATTGCTCACTGCTGCTATATAGGAAAGGCATTGCCATTTTTATATTGACCTTTTATCCTGAGACCTTGCTATACTTTGCTTTTTAGTTCTAAGAAGGTTTTGGGTTTTTTGTGTTTGTGTTTGTTTGGTTTTGGTTGATTCTTTGGGGTTTTCTGTTTAGACAATCATGTCATCTGCAAATAAAGACAGCTTTATATTTTCCATCTAATCTGTGTTTCTTTCGTCTCCTTTTCTTATCTTTTCGCACTGCTAGGATTTCCAGTATTATGTTGAACAAGAAGGGTGCAAGCAGACATCTTTGCAGTCTCTGACCATTAAGTATGATGTTAGCTGTAGGTTTTCTGTTTATACCTTCTATGTTTCCCTTCTCTTCCTAATGTGTTGAGTGTTTATCATGGAAGAGGGCTGAATTCTGATCCTTCTTGGATCTTTGCAATGAGATCCTGGTGAAGTTTCTGGAATAAATTCCCACATAATGTGGATGGCCCCTGTGATTGAGACTCACGGGAACTTCCCACTCTCACACTCGTCTACACTCAGCCTATTGCAATTAGTCAAAATAACCGTCAGTGCTGCCTCCGGCTTCTGGGCTCAGAGGTTTCTGTTTCAAGTAAGCAGTCTCTGACCTTGCACTTCTCTGGATGCACCTGGCTGTCCAGACTTCAAGGTGGCGGTTTGTCTCGTGACCTCATTCTCTTATGGATCCAAGAAAAGTGATAAATTGTGAGTTTTTACACCTTTTCTGGTTGTAAGGGCAGACACGGTTCATAACAGAGAGGCTGGTGCTCAGCTTTCAGTTACAAAATTAGGCTTTTTCATGTGTGTCCCACTGAGATCAGAAATCTTGAAACTTAGGTATTGTTAAAAGAGAAAAAAAATTCTAAGATTTCCTTTTCAGTACCAGCAGCCAGCTGTAGAGATCTGTGTATACAGCTTCTTTCTTTGTCATTGTTGATTTGAATATACATTTTTTTTAACTTTTAGTTTTGAAGTAATTTTAGACTTACAGAAAAGTTGCAGATAATACAGAGAGTTCTCATATAGTTATAGAGTTTCGCCACTGGCCATGGGTAGAGAAGATGCAGGATGTGGCCATCAGGGAGTGCCTGAGATGAAGGTGAGACGAGATGGGAGAAGTACCGATAGAAACGCAGGATGGTTAGAAGTGAACAGTGGCGCATTGCCCCACCACCGTTTCAAGAGCCGAGTGGAGCTGGAGAGCTGAGGCACCAGATGTTGCGGAGCTGATTAAGACAACAAGCCCAAAAGAAAACAACAGCCAAGCCTTCTGTCACCTTCTGCAGTCGTCTAGCAGACGGGCAAAGCAGGAGAAAGCACCAGGTCCCCCCAGTGTTTCACAGTCTGGGCAAGGATCTGATGGACCATAAGGCGTTAAGACTGTCTCAGTGCCGAGGAAGCCCCAAACAAAAGGCTCTTGCTTTTTATGGACTTGAGGGCTGGGAGGAGTTGGAAGTGGAAGGGTTAGGAGTGGGAAAGTACTGATTCCTCAGTCAAAGTGGAGAAAATTATCTTCAAGTCTCTCCTCCCCCCAAGGATAGGCACCAGGAGGAAGCCTCAGCCAAGGGCCAGCACTAAGGAGGTCTCTGAATGCAGGTGCCCAGGCTAGGAATGCAGATATGAGTGAGAGCATGGTGACCGGGGGCGCTGAGTCCTTGACTGCACCCTCTCCAGAGACCACAATGTGCTGGCTGGGCACCAAGCCTGCTGGGGAGGGAAAGCTTTCCCCACGAGGCCTGCCAGGCAAAGCCTTTGTAACTGTATGTGAGAGATCAGTCCTGTGGTTGAACAGGACCGGGGCTCCTCACACTTCAGACAGAGCCTTGGGAGGCAGCAGAGTCACCAAGTTGTGTGACTTGAAGGCAGCATCAAGAACCACGGGGGCAATGGGTCAGAGACGAAGGAAGGAGGGATCTCTGTAGAAGCTGGTGGTCCTTCCAGCAGGCCACAGCCTGCAAAGAGCATGTAGCTTATCCACAAACACTCATGGGCCCCACCGGAGAGTCAGGAGATGGGGAGACGAGCATGGCAATGCTGCATTCCAGAAAGGAACAGGAAGATCATGGCCATCAAGAGCAGATGCCAGAAAAAAATCCAGCTTGGGTGCAACACCAGGCGAGAAGGCTGCCAAGGACACTAGTGAAGGACATCCAGCGTTCAGAAGGAACCAGCCACACGGCAGTGGACAGCAGGACAGGGCCGCCTGCATCCTGATCAGGCCAGCCACGCTGTAACTAACCATTCTGGCTTGCCTGGAATGCAGGAATTTCAGTACCTAAACCAGGAAAGTCTTGGCAAACCAGGATCACTGGTAACTATCACCTCAACTTAGCTGGTAACTGCCACAGTAGCAGTAGCAGTCGCCTCTGCTGAGGAGCCTAGGATCAGACTGCACCAGCCAAGCTACAGTGAACAGCAGCAGAAGGGCCTGCTGCAGGCAGCCTTGGTGAGACCAGAAGGCAGCACCCCCGTCGCCACCAGCACCCCCACCTCCAGAGCACGGCGGCTGTTTTGGTGTCCTGGGCTGCTCAAGAAAATGCCATGAAATGGGTCGTGTTAGACAATGGGGATTTATTCGTCTGCCATTTTGAGAGTAAAGGAAAGGCCAATGAAAGATGCCAAGGAGATGCTTCCTCCCTGATGACTGTGTTCTGGGGCTGTTGGCTCCTCTGGCTTCTGCTGAATTTAGCGTGTTGCTTCCGTGTGTTCTCTCTGTCTATCTGAATTTCACTCCACTTATAAGGGACTCCAGCGAGAGGCTGAAGAGCCATCCTGATGGGGGTGGACCACACGTTAAGTGAAGCCGCCGCCTCAAAATGTCCTCCTTACAGGGGCTCACACCCACAGGAATGGGTTAGAATTTTTTTTTTTAATATTTGTTTTACTTTTTTTTTAAATTTATTTATCCCCCCCCCCTTGCTGCTTGTGCTCGCTGTGCGTTTTTCTGTGTCTGCTTGTCTCCCTTTGCTGTGTCATCTTGCTGCGCCAGCTCAGACGGCCCGCGTGGGCCGCCAGCTCACCGCGCCGTGCAGCTCACCACGCCGCCCTGGCCGGCTTTGCCTTCACCAGGAGGCCCTGGGAATCGAACCCGGGTCCTCCCATATGGTAAACGGGAGCCCAGCCACCTGAGCCACAGCCGCTTCCCTAATGGGTTAGATTTAGGAACATGCTTTCTCCTGGGGTACATTCAGCTTCAAACCACCACAGCAGATCTCATGAATAATCTCAGCCCCCTTTCCCAGAGGGACCGGTGCAGCCCCAGCATTCCGCCCCCCTAGCCCCAGAGGTCAGAGTGTGTGCTGGTTGTTTCCATGCATGTCCCACTGTGAGACTCCAGTCTTTCTTTGGATAAATACGTAAGCCCAATGTGTAACTTATGCTGAATAAATGTGACACTTTACAGTGTTCTGAAGTGCCTGTGGCTAGCAGTAGACCTTGCCTTGCCTTATTCATATTCTTAAGAAATCTTGCTAGAATTGAAGCAAATCCTAAATCCTGATTTATAATTCCCCTATTTGAAAACCCCTATTTCCTACTGTGACCAATTTCCCAGAACTCTGGGAATTTAAGGTGTGGCATTCGTTGTTTAAAATGGCATGAATTATTCATTCTCTCCTTCCGGAATTAGTCAAGCAAGTAATGTGGCCTGACGCAAGATGGGATTTATTTATTTACTTACTTACACACTTATTTTTAATACAAATGTAGGTTGCTGGGCAATCACCTCCAAGATTCCTGACTCAGGAAGGTTAGCTAATAAAGAGATTTGAAGGAACAAATTTCAGTCCCCACAAGCATTTTTAGCACGTTTCACTCACCTCTGCAAGTTGACATCTGTTCCGCTTGGGAAATTCTAGGGATGTTTGGAGATGGGAGCCACAGCCATCGATGTGGTGCAGGCATGCTTGGTGACTACTTCCCTGTAGCTGGGAGGTTCCCTGGTGCCGTTGCTCAACAGCCTCAGCTCCACACCCCGTGTGGGGTGTCTGGCCCGTGTACCCCAGTCAGGGGCCTGGGGATACAGTTGGTCTTTGCCTGTGAGTCCGCTGGTTCAGCCAGGCCTCGAGGCAGGCGTGTGATGAGGGCCACAGCACGGCAGGTCAGGGGGCTCAGGGGCTGCTGAGCGGGCGAGTGGGTGTCGCCCACACCTTCCTGGTGGGGTGGTGCCTTAGGCGAGGAGGGCTTTGTCAAGTCCACGTGGCCCAGAGCACTTCAGAGTCCACTCGAGGTTGTTCCTGGAGGGTTGAGAAAATAAATGAAGTCATGATTTGAAATCAACTTGGATGAGCCATTTGTTTAGCCAATCTACTTTTAGAGATACCTACAGCCAATGAGACCCAAGCACCACGGCTCAACACCGAGGCTGCTTTGCGGCGACTGTCCCCACAGGGCTGGGTGGAGGAACCCAGAGCTCAGGTGTAGATTTGAATGATTCAGCATCAGGTGCTGGGGAAGAGCAGGGGACATGAGCCTTCTCCCTTTCAGAGTCTCGAGGCCCCAGAGAAGAGCCCCCGAGGTAGGCCCCCTTCAGCCATCACTCGGGAGGCTGCAGGACCATCCTGACATGAAAACCTCTGCCCCACTTTACTAGTAAAGTAGCTGAGGCCCAAAGAGGAAGAGCTGCTTGTCCAAGGTAACACGACTCAGAAGGGGCGGAATGCTCTCCTCTCTCTTGGGTCCATTCCCCCCTCCAGCCCACCTGCCACAGTGCTCTGGCCTCACATACCAGTTCCTTGATTCCTCATTGAGCACTTTCCTACCACTGTAAGGTGACTTTCAGATGACTGAAGACCCCTGAATGAGATTCCCGCTGAGCCACTGCACTCTGAGTGCAGTTGCCCTTGGGCAGCAAACATCTAGCTGGCTGATCCTCTGCTGGCCACCACGTCACTTGGGCTTGGGGCAAGTTATGTAGTTCTTTGAGCCTTAGTTTCCCCAATTTTCAATAGAGTTGTCATGATGTTAAATGACATTATGGAAACTGTAGAGCCTTGTACTGGTTGAACATGAAGGAACAGCCTGAGTCCCCATGGACCTTCCAGTCCACGAGATTCCTTTGGAAGTGGGGCTTCAGAACCTCCATGTCTGGCCACCATCTCCTTTGCACCAACAGCACTGTCCACAGTATAATTTATGTCTAGACTCTGCAACGGTCACTAGTATAACTCCCATGACAGCCCACTGCCATCAGCTGCTCTAGGTCTAAGCCACTGCTGCTTTTCAGTTCTAGGAGGGGCAGGTCACCCCCACCTCCTGGAAGGCAGAGGGAGGGAAAATGAAAAAGCTGTCAGCCACTCACCCAGTGCATGCCACCTGGACAAAGACTCACCAAAAGCTTGAATTCACCCTGAAATGACACGAAATAACTACTCCCGGGTCTTAAATCCTCATGGTCAAAAGAGTGGAATGAAAATGGTGAAATACCTCCATGAAGTTGCCCAGAGAAGACAGATATAGCTTCACTAGCTCCAAGTGACCCACAATTTTAAGCTTAAACCTATGGCCTGGCCTTTGAGGGGGCCCACACCTGACCCTCAGTTCTCTCTTCCGCCATTACATTCTCCTCACCCTCCTCTGTTCACCTGCACCCTTCTGTGCTCATCACATCCATAACACCTTGGCAGCCTTCTTATTTTTTGCTTATGCTGTTACTTGAGCTAGGACTTAAGTAACACCTTCAGCTAGGAACACCTTCTCTCCTCTTCTTCTAGTATTGAAGTTATTTTATGAAGGCTCCTCCATGGAATGGCCTTGACTGAGCCTCCCTTTGCCATCATTATCTGTCACTCAGGCAGAGCTTTTCACCACCACTTTTTCCCAGTTTGGGGGGCATTTTGTGACCTTGTCTTAGCACTAAATGGAAAAATTAATAGCATACAATTCTGTCTTCTACAACACAAGGAAGCATCCTCAGAAGCTGAAACTGAATTCATTGTAACTGCTTAGAAAATTTGCTTTGTTTCTATAAAGGGGATCTTATGCTATTCAACAATAAGTTCTTAGTAATAATCCAAAATCATTCACATCCCTTTGAATTAAAAAGTTAAAACTTTTGAAAGTACAGCTAAAAACCTTGGACATATGTATTGTATTGTATTGTGTTGTATTGTATTAGATATAAGACTCTGAAATGTGGAGAAAAGAAGACAGATTGACAAGGGACCTCAGGACATGAGGAACAATCCAACACTGACTTCCCTGCATTTTATTTTGCCTCAGATATCCAGGCGTAGAGCTGAAGA
>JAQZBX010104859.1:0-10908 GCA_029593785.1 Cabassous unicinctus
AAAGACCATACATGAAGGGGAATTATTTCTCCCTTTTGATGAGCCCTTTTTAAAGCTTTCATCACTAACTTCCATTGTTCCAGGTTTAAAATATCCTGTCCTTGTGGCTGAAACCAATAACAACATTTCTGTACAAGAGAAAAATGTTCCTCAAAAGCCGAGGATTTAATAGTTACCCCAGTGCATTTTAATAAAGTTTTGTACACTCTAGAGTACTCTTCAAAGTTGGACTGCTGACACCCATTACCCTGATGATTCCAAGGATGAAGCTTACCTTTTCTGTTTTCTTTTTCCTTAAAACCGCTCTCAGGAGCTCCTTTGTCCGCACACTGACTGAAAGAAAGTTTTCGCTTTCAGAGCCCCACGTTGGGCGCCATATGTTGGCGTTCAGGAACTGGGCCGGTGGAAACGGTGCCACGGATGAGAAAGAAAGAGACAAAGAGAAGAAGAAACTGGGATCAGAGGACCCTCCGTCTGATATGGAGAGAAGAGCCCAGCCACCTCACAAAGTGTGGCTTTTATTCTGGCTTTAAAACAAAGAAAATACATGTGAGCATGTGCAAGGTAATAGATACTTGACAGTTACATCTTACTGAAATCAACAAGTCTTAAAGGTCAATACCTCAGTTCTTTGCTACATTTGTGCAATTCACAGGCATAATCTCAGGATGTTTCCCCACCCAGCTGCTATTAGCATGAGACTGGAGGGCTTGTTTATTACATTCCAAGGTGACCTGTCTGTCAGTAGTCATGGCCTTTAATTGAAACTCCATCACCTCCTCTCTTAAATATCTTTAATATCCAAGTTTCAAAATTACCACTTAATATTCAAGGAAAGTATGAATAAAATACACCATTTATTTATATCATGTGGCCAATGGTAAATTTACAGTAACTTTATTTTGAAAAGAAAGATTATAAAGTAGTAAAGCTCTTAATTGAAGGAATTTCAAGAAGAATGAGAACAAATGACATGGAAAAAAGAGGAAAAAATAATAAGCAGAATTATATTGAGAAAGAGAAGAAAAAATGGTTAACTAAAATTGAAAGAATTTCAAGACAATAGATAAAATATACAGGTTAGTAGCATATTTTCAAGAAAACAGAAAACATCCAAATTAAGAGAAAAAAATAATTTTAAAGAGGTTTAAAAATTAAAGAAAGCATAGATTAGGGAAAAATAATAAAAACCAAAATGGAGGAAATGGATGATAATTTTCAGGAAAATTATGTTAATAGAATTGACTCAACAAGTGTTAAACAAAAAATTTGACACTGAAAAACAGATATTAGGCTGAATGACTTTGGCAGGTTTATGGACAGATCATGTCACTATTACAGAAGAAAAAAATTAGTGCATTAAAGTGATTAAAATTATCAGTGTATTTTAAATTGGTTTTCTCTTATCAGGAATATTGTCCACTCCAACACAATATAGATTCATAAAAAACCAAAGTAGTTGGAGAGAAAGGAAAACACTTGTCCGAATAACTCAATGAAGCCAAATCAATCTTGGTAGTAATTTTTAAAGCCATCTTGATAGCCCATTTAATTCCATTCTATTGACATTTAAAAAATGGTTATCATGGTGCCATATAGTACAATTAGAATAAAAACAAAAATAGAACATTTCACACCCCATCATTTCTGAATGTGACCAGAAAAGTCATAAATAAAATATCTAAAATATCAACTTTAGAGCAGGCTGAAATAATGAGAAAAAGATTTATCTCTTAGATGCAATTGCATCTAAGATTATCATATTTTGACCTTATATCAAGACATCAAATCTAAAACTGAGAGTAAGTGCAGTCCCAAAAGCACAGTACATACAATGTGGGAAATTATGTCTTATTCATATAGAATTATATATTTTTATATATTTGTCAAATTTAACGATCTTTTTGCCTCCTGAGACAACAAATTAAAATCTATTAAATGCAAAACAGTATTGACTTCTCAAAGAAAAATAAGTGCAGAAAAGACATTCATAAACATCTAACCAAAACCCGATTCAAATGTGTATTCTTAAATGACAGAAATTACAATAGTATCTAGGACATTATAATAGTATGTTAGGATGCTGTTACAAATGCCCTGATCACAATCCAAAGAGATAAAGGGAACATGTCTCAACACTGAAAATAAATTCTTATTATACATCCCTGTTCACTCTTCCCTTATGCATTCCCATGACAACTAATATGGACCGTAACTAAGCCAATCCCAGATCTTCTTTGCTGTCTGAATTCCAGAATATGTATGTCTTTACCACTCTATCCTTGTTTTTCAGAAATTAGAGGAATAAATGAACATATTATTCAACTCATTATTGACTATAGTGCTTGGGGCCCTGTTGAATGACAACACTCTTGTACTGAGGGAAAAACAATTTAAATAAAGAGATGTTAGAATACCAGGATCATATAGAATCTAAGGCCACAAAGGGCTGTACTCAACATAATCTCTCTTAGCTATTTAGAATTTATTCCACTTCAGTGGAATATTTAATGCGTTCCCAGTAAAATCAGAAACAAAACCAAACCTCCGACTGTCAACATTATTTAACATTATCCTTGATGTTTTGGCGCATGTAAAAAAGACATGATAAATTCAATGAGATAGTCTAGAAAAGAAGGAAAAGAAAATTTATCATTAAATTATCCAGAGAGAGTTAAATACCCAGAAAATCAAAAGTTAAGAGAAAAAAAGTCAGAATTAATGACTTAAATAAACCTATTTGGTTAAAATAATGTATAAAATCAATTCTTAAAACATTTATTCATGATTCATGCAGTCTTATACAAATTACAATATAAAAATTTGCAACTTTTCCAAATGATTTAAAAGTTTATGTGAAAGAAAAATAAAAAAGGAAAAGAAATGTTAGAAATTAATTATACCCACAAATATTAACATATATAATAAAAGCATGACATTAAAACAGTGTGTGAATAGTTAAATGAAAAATTTAAAGCATCCAATTGCTATGTGGACATATAGAAAAATATCCATGTGACAATTCTATAATTTTTAAAGATCTATCATTTTGAAATGTTCAGTTAAAATAGTACATAATTTAAAACTGTTCATTGCCACGAGTAATTAGAGAAATTCGACTTAAAAGACTGAGATATAATTTATATAGAGCTTGAAAAATGTTTTATGAGCATAAATACACTGGTAATCAGAACACATAGACATAGGCAATTCGGACCTTTCAGGTAGTAGTGTGAATTGCTGTCAGGGAGCAAAGGTAAAAATTCATGGATTTTCATTAAAAATCCATGGTCCAGGTGTTTGGCTACAAGATTTGTAAAGAATATTCTCAAACAGAAAATATTAGTTCTTCCTCCATCTCCTTCTGCAAATCTGCTAAAGATCCTTTGACCAGAGAGAGGTGAAGAGAGCTAAAGAAGAAGCAGGATTGTCAGGTGCTGGTACTTTTTTTTTTTTTAAGATATGTCATCCTTTTAATTTACAGATCTCAATAAATAATACCTTTATTACTTAAGATACTTTGAGATATAACTAATAAAAATGATCTCACATAATATGCATTAGGGTGGGCTACAGGTAGGTTACTCAGATGCCTAATGATGTCATCAAGAACTTCAGTTCATTCCATGTGTTCCTTCTCCATCTTGTTGTTGGCTTCATTTTTAGGCTAGTAGAAGGTGGCAGCAGTTGTTCTAGAAGTTGTTTCCTGATAAGACCATGTCCAGAGGAAGAACAGAGATAATCTCTTTCTGTGGGTCTCTCATAGAAATTAAAACCTCTTCCTGGAACTGTTCTTTCCCTACACCCACCACAGCAGACTAAGGTCACATGTGCATTCTTAAACTAATCACTGAAAAAGGAAGGAAGATTGTATTTAGAATAATTCTGGGGAAGCAGCAAGATGGGGTCAGTTTAAATGTGCAATCACCATCTCTCTCCCAAAATAAAACTGCTGAGTGAGGGTAAGGTACTACCTGTGTGAGCTTTTTTGGGAACTCACAGAGTAGGAGGCTTCAGGGCATTGATAAGGAGAGAGCTTGACAAAGAGATAAATTGCGCAAGGGAGCATAGAAAACAGCAAGGAAATAGAACAAGAAGAACAAAGTATCAAAGAGAAAACCTAACACACACATACAAAAACAGCAGCTAAATAAAACCCTAGAGTAGAGAGAGAAGCTAATCAACAGAATAAGCCATCAAGATAAAAAGATGACCAGACAGCAACAAAAAATTACAAACCATACTAAGAAACAGGAAGACATGGCCCAGTCCAATGAACAAGCCAAATACCAGGAAGAGATGCAGAACATTAAACAATTAATCAAAGCTGTCCAAACAAATATCATGGACCAACTTAATGAAGTTAAGGAAGAGATTAAGGATATTAAAAAGACACTAGAAGAACATCCTGAAGAAATTGTAAACATACGTAAAAAGATAACAGATACGATGGTGATGAATGGCACAATCCAAGAAATAAAAAAGACAATGGATACACATAACAGCAGATTTGAATGGGCAGATGAAAGAATTAGCGATGTGGAAAACAGTACATCTGACATCAAATAGATAGTTGAACAGATAGATAAAAAGATGGAAAAAATCCAGCAGGACCTAGGGATTTGAACAACAACAGAAAATGCACAAACATATGTATTATAGGCATCCCACGCAGAGAAGAGAAGAGAAAGGGGACAGAAGGAGTGTTGGAGGAAATAATGGCTGAAAACTTCCCAACCCTGTTGGAGGAGATGGACGTACATGTCCAGGAAGCACAGTGCACCCCAAACATTATAAATCCTAACAGGCCTACCCCAAGACATATATTTGTCAAACTTCCCAATGCTCAAGACAAAGAGAAAATACTGAAGGCAAGAGAAAAAGGGAACCATCACATACAAGGGAAGATCAATAAGATTAAGTGCTGATTTCTCATCTGAAACCATGGAGGCAAGAAGGCAGTGGTATGACATAGTTAAGGTACAAAAAGGAAAAAAACTTCCAGCCAAGAATTCTCTATCCAGCAAAGCTAGCATTCAAAAATGATGGAGAGTTCAAAATATTCACAGATAAACAGAACTTAAGAGAGTATGCCCATAAGAAACCTGCCCTTCAAGAAATACTAAAGGGAGTTCTGCAGGCTGAAAGGAAAAAACAGGAGAGAGAACGTTGGAGGAGAGTGTAAGAATGACTAAAAAGACAAAAAGAAAATAAAAACAACATGTGACATACATAAACCCAAAGAAAATATGGCAACTGTAAGTAATTCCTTGAGAGTAATAACACTGAATGTTAATGGATTAAACTCACCACTCAAGAGACACAGATTGACAAAATGGATAAGGAAATATGACCCGTCCTTATGCTGTCTACAAGAAACCCACCTTAGACCCAGGGATGCAAGGAGACTGAAAGTGAAAGGCTAGAAAACAATCTTGCAAGCAAACAAAAAAAAGGGCAGGCGTATCTATACTAATATTGGACAAAACAGACTTCAAATACAAAACTATTGTAAGAGACAAAACAGACACTATATAGTAGCAAAAGGGGTAATCTTTCAAGAAGAAAAACAATCATAAACATTTATGCACTTAACCGGGGTGCCTCAAAATACATGAGGCAAATACTGGAAAAAGTAAGTGGAGAAATAGATGCCTCTACAGTTGTAGTGGGGGACTTTAATACCCATTATCACAATTAGACAGGACATCTAGATAGAGAATCAATAAAGAAACAAAGACTCTGAATAATACATTAGAGGATCTGCACCTAATAGATATATACAGAACACTACACCCAAATACAGTGAGATATACATTCTTCCCGAGTACACATGGATCATTTTCCAAGATAGACCACATGCTAGGCCACAGAAAAATTCTCAATGAACTCACAAAGATTTAAATTATACAGAGTAATTTCTCTGGCCACAATGGAATGAAGCTGGAAATCAGTAAGGGCCTAAGACCAAGATTAGGCGCAAAGATATGGAAGTTGAACAACACACCCTTTCACAAACAGTGGGTCAAAGAGGAAATCTCAAAAGAAATCTGTAACTACCTTGAAACGAATGAAAACGACAACACAAAATATCAAAACCTATGGGACGCAGCAAAACCTGTACTGAGAGGGAAATTCATAGCCATAAACGCATATATCAAAAAAGATGAAAGAGCTAAATTTGAAGACCTAACTGCACATCTGGAGGAATTATAAAAAGAACACCCAACTCCAATGTAATTAGAAAGATGAAAAAAAGAACAAAGATTTTAGCAGAACTCAATGAAATAGTAAATGAAAAAGCGGTAGAAAAAATATACAAAATCAAAAGCTGGTTCTTTGAGGTGTTCAATGAAATTGACAAATCCTTAGCTAGACTGACAAAGAAAAAAAGAGAGATGATGCAAATACACAAAATGAGAAATTGGGAAGGGATACCACCACCAAACTGACGGAAACAAAAAGTATCATAAGAGGATATTTTGAAAAATTACATGCCAACAAGGAGGATAATTTGCAAAAAATGGACAAATTCCTAGAAACACACAAGCAGCCTACATTGATGGAGGAAGAAAATTGATGAACTCAACAGAACAATCACAAGTAAAGAAATAGAATCAGTCATCAAAAATTTCCCAACTAAGAAGACCCCAGGACCAGACAGATTCACAGGTGAATTCTACCAAACATTCTGGAAAGAACTAACACCAATCCTGCTTACTCTCTTCCAAAAAAAAATAGAAATTCAAGGAGCAATGCCTAACTCATTCTATGATGCCAATATTACCTTAATACCAAAGCCATGAAAGATGCCACAAGAAAGGAAAATTACAGACCAATCTCTCTATTGAACCTAGATGCTAAAATCCTCACCAAAATACTTGCTAATCTTAACAACACAGCAATCGATATTATATACCGTGACCAAGTGCGTTTCATCCCAGGTATGCATGGAAGATTCAAAATAAGACAATCAATCAATGTAACACACCACATAAACATATCGAAAGAAAAAAATCACATCATCACTTTTCTGCATAGATACAGAAAAAACATTTGTCAAAATACAGCACCCTTTCCTGATAAAAACACTGCAAAATATAGGAATACAAGGAAACTTTCTGAACATGATATAGGGCATATATGAAAAAGCCACAGTTAACGGTGTATACAATGGTGAAATCCTAAAAGCTTTCCCTTTAAGAACACGGAACAAGACAAGGATGCCCACTATCACGTCTCCTATTTAACATTGTCTTAGAAGTACTTGCTCGAGCACTGAGGCAAAGAAAAGATATAAAACACATCCAAATTGGAAACGAAGAAGTAAAAATTTCACTATTTGCAGATGACATGATCCGATACATAGAAAGTCCTGAGAAATCTACAAAAAAAATTCCTAACCCTTATAAATGAGTTGAGTAAAGTTGTCAGTTTTAAGATCAATATGCAAAAATCACCAATAATGAACAGTCTGGGGAGGAAATCAAGAAAAAAATACCATTGACAATAGTAACTAAAAAAATCAAATACCTAGGAATAAATATACCTAAAGATGTAAATGACTTATACACAGAAAGCTACACAGCAATGTTAAAAGAAATCAAAGAAGACTTAAATAAATGGAAGAATATTCCCTGTTCAAGGATCTGAAGAATAAATATCATTAAGATGTCGATCCTACCCAAACTAATACACAGATTTAATGGATTCTCAATAAAAATCAACACAGCATTTTTTACTGAATTGGAAAACTAACTATGCAATTTATTTGGAAGGGTAAGAGGCCCTGAATAACCAAAGACATATTGAAAAAGAAAAATGAAACCAGAGGAATCACACTACCTGACTTTCAAACATACTGCAAAGTTACAGTGGTTAAAGCTGCATGACATTGACACAAGGATAGACATACTTAAAAATGGAACTGAATTATGTGTTCTGATATAGATCCTCACACATACAGTCAGCTGATATGCAACAAGGCCACCAAGTCCACTTAACTGGGAGAGAATGGCCACTTGAACAAATGGTGCTTGGAGAACTGGTATCCATAGCCAAAAAAATGAGAGGAATGCCATCTCACACCTAATACAAAATTCAACTCACCTGGATCAAAGATCTAAATATAAGAACCAATACTCTAAAGACCTTGGAAGATAATGCAGGGAAATATCTACAGGACCTTGTACTAGGAAATGGCTTTATGAACTTCAAACCCAAAGCATGAGAAGTGTAAGATAAAATAGATAAATGGGACCTCCTCAAAATTAAAACCTTTTGCACCTCAAAGGAGTTTGTCAAGAAAGTGAAAACACAGTCTACCCAATGGGAGAAAATCTTTGTCAACCATATATCTGATAGGAGCCTAATATCCTGCACATATAAAAAATCCTATATCTCAAAGATAAAAAGACAAACAACCCATTTAAAAAGTGGGCAAGTAGTTTGAACAGACACTTCTCCAAAGAAGAAATACAAATGGCTAAAAAGCACATGAAAAGATACTCAACATCACTAGCTATTAGGAAAATGCAAAGCAAAACTGCAATGAGATACCATCTTACACCCATTAGACTGACAGCCATTAAAAAAACAGAGGACTAGAAATGTTGAAGAGGATATGGAGGAATGGGGACCCTCATCCACTGCTGGTGAGAATGTAGAAGGGTCCTGCCATTGTAGAGGACAGTTTGGTGGGTCCTCAAAAAACTAACTAAAGATCTGCCATATGATCCAGCAATTCCACTGCTGGGCATATACCCAGAAGAATTGAAAGCAAGGACACGAACAGATATATGCACACCAATGTTCATAGCAGCATTATTCACTACTGCCAAAAGTTGGAATCAACCCAAATGCCCATCAACAGATGAATGGATAAACAAAATGTGGTATATACATACAATGGAATATTACTCAAATGTAAGAAGGAATAGAGTACTAAGACATGGGATAACATGGATGAGTCTTGAGGACCTTATGTTGAGTGAAGCAAGCCAGGCATTGAAGGACCAATATTACATGACCTCTCCAATATGAATTAAGCAAATTGAGCCATCTCAGAGAGCTAGAGTCTGGAAAATAGGTTTACAGGAAATATGAAGGGAGGAAAAGGTTGTGAGCCAAAGCCCATACAGGCAAAATCTATGATAAGATGGAAATGAGTAGTTGTGCAGTGAGGAGATATGACAGGGGTGCAGGGATACTATTGGGTTGGGTGGTACAACCCAACAGGGAGGTTGGGTGGGAAGGATGGATTGGATGGTCCATGGAACTTGGGGAAGGAATGGGAAAGGGAGCAGGATAATACTGGGGATTAGTAGGTACATGGGTGAAACTACAATGTTGAGAAAACACTAGGCACTATGACAAGGAAGGGTTACTGGTTTAGGGTGTTGAATGGGGGGGCATTTGGGACAGGGTGCCCCTGGGACACTCTTCTAGTGAATGTGCGAGTGATCATTTTGTCATAGTGAGCTGTATTAGTGGGGCGAGACCCACATAATGAGTGGGATAGAGACTCCCATGCTGGGGAGGCCCTAAATATTCTCAGACAGAGGAGAGGGTGTCTTTTGAGAGCATAAGCAGTTCCTAATAGGGGAGGACAGACTAATGTGTCCAGCCCTCAGCATTGTTTCAAGTATCTATGAATCTTGCCCTTCAAGGAGTGAAGCCTGGTGGTCACTGTGGGCCCCAAGGGGAGGGGGAGGGTGAAATAGAATAGATTGAAAAGGGGACATTTAGGGGGAAATGGAAGTGTTCTCCATGATTTTGCAATGATGGATACAGGCCATGTTAAATTTCATCAAAAAATTATAAAAGTGTGTGTTCTAAAATATAAACCATAATGTAAACCTTTGAGCATGGTTGGTAGCTATGTTTCAATATTTATACATCATTTGTAACAAATGTGCCATCTATATGTATAAAGATTATTAATAGGGTGGGGAAAAGGGGGGAGGATGCTGGGCATATGGGTGTCCCCTGTATTCTGTATTTAACTTTACTGTGACCTAAATCTTCTTTGAAGACAATATATAAAAAAGTAAGACACTGGAGAAGAAATGGAAGAAAATGCCACTGTATATACAGAACAACAGATATTACAGTGATGAAAGGCAAAACATCAAATAAATTTATTTTATTTATCTCTGGACAGCTAGGTAAGTCAAAGTCCTCAGCAGATTCGCCCCTCCCCTCAGCCTGGTCCTGCTTCAAGCCAGCTATTTTGCTCCCCAAGGCTGCAAGGAGTTCCAGGCAGCAAACTCCACAGAAAGGAAAGCCCTCTCGACGCTCCACCAGAATCCCCCCACTCTCGGAGTTCGCTCCCTCTCTCCAGGCTGCCTCGGGAGTCATGGCTCAAACCAGCCTCTTTCCCTGAGGGTGGGGCTCAGCCGTCTGTGTTAACCTCCACGGGCAGGGGTAAGACTCACGAATCTCTACCGAGCAATCAACGCCGTCGAGCTGCCTCCAGATAGATGTCCCAAGCTTCTCACTCCGTGCGCCCACAGCACAGACTCCCGGGCAGGACCCCGTCCCCAATCAGCCATCCTCAGAGAGCTAGTCAGCAAGTGCCCTCCTAAACCAACACCATCTTGATCCCCAATTTGCTAGTGTTTTGTTGAGAATTTTTGCATCTATATTCATATTAGAAATTTGTCAGTGATTTGTTTTCTTGTAGCATTTTTATAAGGCAGTGATGTTTTAGTTTGCTAATGCTGCTGGTGCAAAAATATCAGAAATGTGTTGGATTTTATAATGGGGATTAATTAGGCTAAAACTACAGTGCCAAGGCTGTGAAAATATCCTAATCAAGGAATCATCAGAGATGCTTTCTCACCAAACATTGGCTGCTGGTTGGATCCTGGACTCCACCATGTGGCAAGGCACAATGGCAGGTCTCCA
>JAQZBX010104860.1:0-10910 GCA_029593785.1 Cabassous unicinctus
CTGTCATCGTCCAAGATCCATCTCTTCTCCATAGGTCACATAGGAGGGTTCATTGGGGATGTGTTGGGAATCACCACTTCTGCATCCTTCAAGTCCTTGATGTTGGCAAAGATCTCTGCAATCCCTCCAGGAATCCAGTATTGCTTCTAATTTACTATTTTTCTAGGAAAGGGCAGTTTTAGCAGCTTCCATCTGATCTCAGGGCAGATATCAGTAAATATGAGATTTTTTAAAAAAAACTGTCTCACATGACTATGGGGATACATGGATCTGAATTCCATAGGGCAGACTGCAAGACAGGAATTCTGATGAAGATCCTTGATAAGTCTCAAGTAAAGATGGGAATTCTCTCTCTGAATGGTGACATCACTTTTACTTTTAAGACCATCAACTGATTGGATGAGACCTCTCTCATTGTTGAAAGTAATCTCAGTTGATTGTGGATGTAATCACTCATGGATGCAATCAACTCACTCATAATTTACATCCAAGAAATGTCCTTGCAGTAAAATTAACCCAGTGCTTGTTTGACCAGACATTTGCTACATGCCATTACCTGGCCAAGTTGACATATCAGACTAACCATCACAACAGAGCTAATGAATAAATGGATAAATTGATGTCTGGCATCTCTTTTAGAGAACAATTCCTATCACTCCCTTTGAGCAAGAGACATGTATTTGAAATTTAAGGAGTCCCAGAAGAAATCTTACAGTAGAGAAATTAAAAGCTAAATAAAGAAAACAGACAGAACTCTGTGGTTATTTGTTTGTTTTATAGTGATTGTTTTTGAGCCATTCTCACTTGGCTTTCTTGGGACTTACCCACTAGCTAATTCTGCCAGTTTACAGTTTCCATATATAATATTTTTGCAGACATAAACTATTTTATAATACAACATATCATTGGAAATCCATAACCATGGGTTAGCCCTTCTATATAAGAAAACATTATTTAGTTTTTAGGATGATTATGTTTATGAATATACACACAAAAAGAAAAACATCTATATAACTGCATACAACAATGAAAAATAATTTTTCATAAAAATTATAAGATGATTATAAAATACCCCAATTCCATAAACTCAGGGAGATATGTGAAGATTTTATATATATATAATATATATATATGATTATGTATATGTGTGTATGTATATCTTCTATATATCTATTAGCACACACACATATGAAGGAAAATAAGGAGCAAGGAAAATGGAATAATGAGAGTACAATAAACCTTCTAGACTTCACATATGTGATGGTTGAAATAAATCAGAAATAGAAGAGGAAATTATACTATGTAAAAGTTAAACTGAAGATGTACAAATGGACACCATTTGGAAAGAAGAAAATAGATACATGCCATGGATCAAGGATGACAGACTTAGTAACACCAATATATGGAAAGAATCAGGAAACAGAAAAAGGCTTAAGTGTATGAGTATCCTCTATTTAAAATTGAGGTGATTAAATAAATTTGCCTACTTAATCATGATATTTAAATGTGCCAAGATAAAGTGAAGATCTTAAAGAGAAGACCTTCACCAGGAAAATATAAATAAGATTCATAGTACTACAAATGTTAGAAATGTCAAATATTTAACTCTTTAATGTCTACTTGCACTATTTTATGATGTGATATAAATGAAAGAAATATGAGAGTTCCACTTCAAAAGAATATTGATTGAAGGTATAAGTGTGAGTTTTGTACACAGGGCATATAGTGTCTGCATATAATGTCAATATTACAAATTAGCAAAGTACAGTTAGCTGTATGGGAAAGTTTTTTTCAAAATGGAGTTTGAGTAAATGGATGAGGATATGTTCAATAAATTAGGTTTCTCGAAAATAAGTTAGCATGTAATTAAAAATTCTACAAAAAATATTTCAGTGATATAAAAAGATATCATAGAAATTCTTACACTGGCACCATAGAAAAAGTACCGTTATATTGATCAAGTTATATTTATTTTAAAATTTACATGGTTTAAAATTAGAAAACTAAATATATTAAGCCATGAGAGAAACTAAAGGAGAAATATTATATGATCTTTACCATGGAGACAGAAAATATTTGTTAGAATAAAATACTCATTTATATTGAAAAAATTTAGTAACGAAAACTAGTTAAAAATTCTTACTCTAAAAAATAATAATAATAAAAATGAATTACTTAGGTCAATCATCATTGAGTTTAATATACAGATAATGTAAACATCCTTTAATATACAGATAATGTAAACATCCAGACACAAAGAACCTGATCTCAGCAGTTTTATGAAGTGATATAATGAGTAAGAAAAGGAGAATAAAATATATTAGAGTTCCAAAAAAGTAATACATCAGCACGTAGCATATATACTTCTTCATGTGAAAGTTAAAAAAAATATGCCCAGATAATATGATAACGTTATTGGAATACGATTTTAAAAAGACATTGGTTGCATAAAATCAGCAAATAAGTATCTAACACATATTTAAAAACCAAGAACAAAAGACAGAAAATGAATTTTTAAAAGAAACAATTGTCAGTAGCTTGAAGTTCTATTTATCTATCTATCTATCTATCTATCTATCTATCTATCTATCTATCTGTCTGTCTGTCTATCTAATTACACTCAGATATGTAACATAGATATACCACACCTCATTAAGAAACGTTAGTGAACTAAATTTGTGGAGAGAGAGACCATATTTGTGGATTGGAAAGCTCAATATTATAACAATGTCAATTATATTTATTAAATGGTACCTGGATAAGACCCTGAGTAGATTTTCTCTGGATAAATTACCAATTTAACCCTCAAATTTATATGAAACTCAACCATCATAAAAAATTCTGAAGAGGACAAAGTTGGAAAGATTTCCTTAATAGAAAACACATTGCTATAAAACAATAGAAAATAATCATTTCAGCATGAAACATACACAGAGAAGTAAACAATGAAATATAATAAGGAATATATAGGAATACTAAAAAATGACATAAACAGTGTGGTGCTGCATTTAGAATAGCAAGCATATTTCAGTAAGTGTTACCAGAACAATTGTGGTATACTATTAGTCATATTAGAAAAAAACAAAATTTAATTACTCCATCACAACCCACTCAAAATCTAAACAGACTGGATTAAATAATAAAATGTAGAAAACAGTATTATAATAATTTGGAATATATGTTCAGAACTGTAATGTAGGAAATGATTATTTGGAACGAGGAAGAGAAGAAGGAGGACATGAAAGAGGAAGAATAATAAGAAGAAAAATACAAAATTTGTACAATATTTGTCACTACTAACCCACATTTCATGCCTATATTGGAAACTTGTTTATATTCTCTTTTATTCTTTATAAATCTAGGTAAGAGTTAATCAATTTGTTTGATATTTTCAAAAATATTTTTCCTTTCATCATATTTGCTTGCAGTTTGTCTGTTTAGTATATCCTTGCTTTCTACCCTGTTCTCTTTACTATTTTCTTCCTTCTACCTCATAGAGAATTACTTTGCTCTTCTTTTCCTAGTTTCTTGAGTTTTAAATATTGACAATTGTCTCTAGACCTTTTCTGTTTCCAGGATTAGAACCCACAGCTAAAAAAAATTTTATCATGCTGTTTTATTTCTATTCCACTAAATTTTATATATTGTAATTTCATTAAAGATAAATTAAATATGTTCTAAAATGTCCTTATGTTTCCTTTTTTAATCACAAACTGTTCAAATATATGTTGTTTAATATGCAAAATAGTTGTTGGTTTTGATATCTACTTTAATTCCGTTGTGGTCGTAGAACATAATCAGTGTAATTAAGTCCTTCTAAATTCATGGAGTCTTGTATAATCGGTCAGTATGTCATCCATTTTGGTATATTCTCAATGGAAATGGTAATTAAAACCACAATGACATTTTACTAAACACCTCTAGAATGATTAAATTAACAATTATGGCAAAACCACAGCGCCATGATAAGACTGCACAACACAAGTTCATGTGAATTTTGTGGTAGAATGAGATGTCATGAAATTTTTGCAAGTGTCAAGCTGTTTCTTACAAAATTAATTATCACCAAACCTATGGAATTGAGATGTCACATTTCATTATTTATCCAATGTGAAAGGAAACTAATATCCAAATAAATTTGCACAAAATTGTCCACTAAGCTTATATAACAACTAAAAATTGGAAAAGGCACAGGTGTTCAGAAATGGAAAATGATTAACAAATGGTTACATTTGTAAAATATAATATTTCTCAGTTTAAATAAAAATAGAGTACTGATACATGCAAGTACATGGAGGAATCTAAAAAAAAATAATTGGTACATGAAAATGCCTTGAGTGAACATTGCATGATGTAACATAATGCAAAATGTAACATAAAAAATTTAAAACAGCAGAAATGGACATATTGTAAAATCAATGATTAAATGTACTAGTAGTTGCCTTTGGAATAAGCAAAATGGATATGCTAAAAAGTGTTGTTAATTTTCCCTTCCTTTTTAGGGATTTGTGTTACAGGGTTTTAATAGTTTTCAAATTTCATTGAATAAAATGAATTTAATATTCATGTTTTTACTTCTTTGTAAAATATGCCAAAAATGAAAAAAATCTTATGAAAATAATGTTCATTTTATTATATGTATCATGATGTGTTTATGGGTGAAGGTTACTTATATTTGTAAAAATTTAATATAAGAAGTTCAAATAGGGAAAAGGAAAAATGATTACATTGACAGAAGTCAGGATGGATAGATGAGCAGATATGTGATAGAACATTTAGAGGAAAATGGACATGTACGTGTTCACAGCACAATTCTTTCATCTTTAGTATATGTTAAAATTTTTAATGAAAAGAGATTTATGACTCATAAAAATTAAATAAAAATAACATGCCAAGTCCACTGCTCATTTATAAGATAATTTATATGATTTTCAAATGGATGTACAGTATATTCCTTTTGATGCTATTTTTAAGTGAATAAAAAGAGAAGAATTCTGTGCAACAAAACATGTAGAATGAAGCCAAAATTCATGTCAGAAAAAATGTAACATTTGAGACTATTTTCACTACTGTTACCTGAAATGAAGGAAATGCTAAGTAATTTGGAAGTAAAATGTATTTTGAAGGAAAAAAAGATATAAAGTTAAAATGAATGGTTTATACAGTGTCACAAATAATAAAGGCCATTAAAGTAATTTTCTTTGAAAAATGCAAAATCATTTGTCAAATTTGTCATTTGATAATGTCATTTTAAATTGTTTGACAATGCATTCATACCATAAATATATGAGACTGGTATATTAGAATATTAAGAAAATGATGTTATTTTCTGAAATGTAATATAAAAATAAAATATTCTAAAATATTAGCTGTAAAGTAGAGAGATGGCGATCTTTTCACAGTAATCTTCTTATCCAAAGTTATTTATGCACTAATTGCCTTGTAAAATCCATGACAATATTTCTGAGGTATAGAATGATTTAATTTTTGTAAACAAATGCAAAATAAAAAGATCTAAATATTAACATTTTAAATATATATAGTGAATTATCACAAACATACTAATTATAAAATTAAATCTATCAATTAATACTTATCTTTCTAATTTTACATAAATATTGAAACTGGTATGAAAAAATTACCCATGTGCTATAAATTTCTGCATATTTGTGGTTATCCTACTTTGTTATTTGCTATAATACTGATTTTAAAATAATTTATGCATTCATTTTAACAATAAAATACAATTTCATACTCTTGTCAAGAACCATCCACTCTAATTGTATAAAGTTATCTATCAAAATCTTACCCTTGGTATATATACATACAATATTTATCTCTCTCTCTATCTAGCTATCTAACTATTTAGCTGTCTAGCTATCTTCATCATCATCATCATTTTCTATCTATTGCTTCTAGTAGTGTATCAATATTTCTGATTGTGTGTTGTTATAGGATTTTAATAATTGATCCATTTCATTTATTCTAGCTTAAATGAATTACTATACTAATGAAGATATGTAATAATGACCAAAACAGCTGAAAATATTAAGATGTGGAACTAATAAAGCAAATGTTGGCAAGTGTGTAATTCTTATCAGACGATGTAAACTGAAATAACTCTTAATATGGATATTGAGACGTGAATGACTTTTTGAGGACAACACCTCATACCTGCTTGTGAATACAGCATGTATTCACAATCCAAGTGTCCCAGACATTATCCTAGAGAAAGTGAAAAGAAATAATAGAAAGATGATGGTTTTATTGAGTGGGTATTTTTGATTCTTTCTCACTTGGATTTATGGAAGTCTTAAATGCTCTCACCATACCTTCCCTGAAGTCATTTTTTCCAGTTCACAGTTTCCATATGTAAAATTGTCTAGTCATGTTTATCTTCTAAATTCCAAATCATAGAAAACCCATAATCATAGCACCACACTTTCTTACACAGAAATGAATATTTAGGATCACGAGGATATTGAGATATACACAAATGCAAAAACTTCTACACCTTTGTATGTAACAATGAAAAAATTATTTTCATGAAAATGAAGAGACTATTAATGATACCCTAATTCAATAAACTCACGAGGGTGTGAAAAATACAAAGACGAACAAGTAATGGGAAAACAATAAATATCTCAAACTTTGCCAAAATGATAACTGAAAATGAATATCTGGAGAGGAAGTTGTCATGGCACAAACTTAGGAACTAAAGAAAATAGAATAAAATAGGTATAAATCAATGAGACAGAATTAGGATTGGTAGTCTCTGGTAATGAGAAAATATATGGTGGGTGATGATTATTACAAATTAATATTAAGTTTATATTAATAAGAAACACATATTCTTTCATTTGAATTGAGATACAGAAAATAAAAATAAAATAAACCTATACACTCTTTTAACCAAGGAAATATGAATCAGTTTTGAGGACAAAAAGTCAGGAATGTTAAGTATTTCATTCCTGAATGCCCATGTGCCCTGTCTTACAATACTACATAAATGAAGTGACTATGAAAGATTCACATCCAAAGACAACTGAAATGAATATCTGCATGATATTCATACAGAAGTTATAAAATGTAACAATCTAAATTAGAAAGAGTGGATTATGAAGACCTGGGTAGAAGAGTGCTGGAAAAATGGAATTCATATAACAGGATAGTTCAAGAAATTAGGAATTTAAAAAATAAATTAGCGTGTGTATAAAAGTTAGAAAAAATATCAAAGTAATATATAAAACATTCCACATATCATTAACAGCTCTGTTTATATCAGAAAATATATGGTTTAATAACAGAAAATTAAATATAGTAATTCATGAAAATAACACACCTTAACAGAGAAACATAACAGGATATTTCCTAGTTTGCAGAAAAGATTTCAGATCCTAATATTCTTGTTCAATATAAAAACCATTATCTAATATTTAGAAAGAAATATCCTAACACTGTGAAAATTAAATATGAAAAGGATATTGTCCTAGTTAAAATATCTGTGATGGAAACATTATTGATTGGGAACCAGACAAATAAGGTGAATGTCACCATCTTTAGTAGGCAGCATATGGAAGCAAAAAAAGGAAAATAAAATGTACATAAAAGGAAATGAAGAAATAACACTTTTAGTAATAGCACCTATAATTTTCATTGAGAAAAATAAAAAATGTGCAAATATCATAAGCGTATTATTTGAATCAGTTTAAAGAAATCAGTTGGATTGAAATATTAATGAAGAAATAAGAAACATGAATAAAATAGTAACAAAACATAGAAAATGAAATTTTAAAATATTTCACAATAGAATGATATAATATATAGAAGAGGTTTGTCAGATCTTGTGGAAAATTTTTAAAGGTACCATTGAAATTATGAAATAAGTAAATTAACAGGGAGATAGATGATATTTCTGGATTTAAAAATTCAATATTATAGTGATGTCAATTATATTCCTTTACTGAATCTCTGACTCCAAAAGAATAATCTCTGCAGACATTCTACAGTAGAAATTGACAGGTTAGCCTTAAATTGTGATTTATATAGACTAAAAACCCTTAGGGAATGTGTAAGTTTGCAAAACGGCTGTCAATAAAAAGTACCAGAATTGGGAGGGAATTTTATTTTATTCTTTTATTATTTATTTTATTTTATTTTATTTTTTTGAAAGAAGTTTTAGATTACATAAATGTGACATTAAAAATATAGGGGGATTCCTATATATTCACTTTCTCTCCTCCCACACTTTTCCTCTTTATTAACATCTTTCATTAGTGTGGTACATTTGTTACAATTGAACACATTTTGAAGCATTGCTACTAACCATGGTCTATAGTTTTACTTATAATTTACATTTTGCACATCATATATTTATAGGTTTTGACAAAATGCACAGTGGCCTGTATCCATCATTGCGATGTCATGCAGGACAATCCCAATGTCCCAAAAATGTTCCATGATACACCTATTCTTCCCTCTCCCTCTTCTCAGAACCTCTGGTGGCCTCTGCATTTATATCAATGTTGCAAGTACTTCTGTTGCTAAAATAATGTGTACTTTAGCCTATAGTTGCATTCCCTCTTATGTTTGCTCATTCATCAATCTTGAGAATTTTCGGATCGTGATGCCCACACTGTTTCTGACTGAGAGGGGCCTTAGATCCCATGGGACAAATGGATGGAACTCTATTGCTTGCAGTTATAGATACTCTCTGTTTTGGGGATAGGCATTGTCCATCATCATCCTATTGTTCATTATCCTGGTGAGTTCAGTGAACTGGAGAGTAGGTGATGTTATTGTGCTGAGATTCAAATCTCAATCAGGATCTGAACAGTTTGAAGATTTAAGTCTCTGGGACATATATTTATTGAGTACAGTGCTAATTATAGGTTCAAATAAAAGGGGCAGAAGAGTCATGTGTAGGGAAATTATTAAGGAGTCTAAACCTGTTACACTGGGCAGTATATATTCCAAAGTAAGGCCCACTGATAGAGTGACATATTCTGAGGTTTTCTGCCCTGCCTATAGTGTCTAGATGAAGCTACAGCCCTCAGGAACATCCCTGATTTAGGCACTGTTGACAGCAACAGTCAATGAGAGCCTCCTGAGGTGTGCATAACTGTAACCTCTGAAATGACCTCCCAACTCACTTTGAAATCTCTTAAGCACAAAAAGCCATTTGTATTTAACATTTCCCCCATTTGATCAAGGTCTTTTCCCAAATGCATCTCTAGTTGGTGCTTGGTAAAATCCCTCAGTGCCAGCGAGGCTCATTCCCAGGAGTCATGCCCCATGTTTGGTGGAAGGTAGTCATTTTATATGCTGAGTTTGGCTTAGAGAGAGGGCACATTTGAGTAACAAGAAAGCTTTCAAGAAGTAACTCTTAAGCAATATATAATACTAGGATAAGTCTCAATTTCACAAGAACAATGTTCATAAATACAACCATTAACATCAAAGGCATAGCATAATGGTCTGTCCTCATTTGCTAGGCACTGCCCATGTAGTTGGAGAATTCTTGCCACTCTATTATAGAATGTGGCAGGACTCCCTGGGATGAGAATTCTATATATTTTTTGGTTATTGTGTGGGTCTCCTCCCATCAAGACAACACCCCATGTCCAATTGAACTTATTCATATGCCATGGAGACATGCCCCAGGTGTACCTGTATTAGGCAGCCAAAGGGGTGCTAATGTGAAATACCAAAAATGGGTTGGTCTTTATAAAGGGTATTTATTTGGGGTAGAAGTCCACAGATACCAGGCCATAAAGCATTAAGTTTCTTCTCTTACCACAGTCCATTGTTACGTGTTGGAGCAAGAAAACTGCCAGTGTTTGCCAGTGTTCAGGCTTCTTGGGTTCCTCTCTTCCCGGGGCTGCGTTTCTCTCTGGGCTTAGCTCCTGTTTCCTCCACAAGGTCAGTTGCAGACAATCAGGCAAATGGCTCGCTTCTCTTCTCCTGGGGTCTACTTTCCAACACCAAAACTGCTTCTCAAAAACTACTTAAAAACTCTGCCTTGCCCTTTATATTCGATTCCCCACCCACCAAGGGGTGGGGCTCAGCACCCTACTAATGTGGCCCAGTCAATGCCCTAATCATAACCTAATCATGCCCAGATTAACAGATCAGTTTACAAGCATGATCCAATTATATTTTTGGAATTCATAATTACATCAAATTGGCCAACGGTTACAGTACCCCTCCCTACACATACACCCTTCACTGACATCCATCACCAGTGATCCTCCCCGGCCAGAGTTGTGACCTTCTATGATCCAAAACCTCCCCAAAAACAGAGTAAAAAAAGTAAACAAAAATAAGAAAATAAATAATAAAAAGTAAAATACCAAAATAAAAAATAAATGCTTTTCATTGTCTTTCATCATCTTAAGATCTTTTGTCCTTTATGTACAGTGACAATTTCTTCCAAATGTTTCCCCAGTGTCCTATTTTTTTTTTTACTTTAACTTAAAGCTTTAGGTTACAGAAAAGTCACATAGAAAATAGATGGGATTCTCATATACCCAAACACATCCCCCTCTACTTCTCTCCCCTATTAATAACATCTTACCTGAGTATGATACATTTGTTACACTGATGCACAAATATTGAAGCATTTCTACTAAACATGGTCAATGGTTTACTTTATGGTTTACATTTTGCATTGTACATTTTATAGGTTTTGACAAAATTTAAAATGGCCTGTATCCATCATTGCAAGATGATGCAGAACAATTCCAATGCCCTATGTCCCATCTATTCTATTCTTCCCTTCCCCTCCCCTTAGAACCTATGGCAACCACTAAGTTTCAAGTTTTGAAGAATAAAGTTCATAGCTACATGCAATAATATTGAGGACTTGACATATCCATCTGTTTTCTTTTATTAGGCACTGCTTATGTTTT
>JAQZBX010104861.1:0-10907 GCA_029593785.1 Cabassous unicinctus
CCTTCTGAACTGTCATCAGTTTTTTTGGCACTTCACTCTAACTTTCTATCTCTGGCCACATCTTATTAATTTCTAACACCACAGTTTTTGAGTATACCTGAAATGCTGGTGGTCCTCAATCGTCCATCCTTGGAATTTGTCTATTCTCTTGAAGACTTGTGTATGATCTTACTTCTTCTTTTAATCTTTACGATGGGAGGTATTTACTGTGAAGAGCTTCTTTTACATAAAGATGGAATTTCATAGTTACAGAATATTCATGTTTTCTGTTTCATTTTGTCAGCTTTGTAAATTACATTTCTCATCAAATTTGCCCTTTTTTAATTAAAATTTAAAAGTTCTAACATCAAAATTTTTCACTATATCTTCTTTTTTATTAAATATTCACAGGATCTTTAGTGATGCACACTTGTTCATTCTTAACATTGTGTGTATATTTTCCACATGTTATTTCACTGATTAGTCTTACTAAAATTCATTCATTCATTGCTGCTTTCAAAGGAATAGAAGATGCAGATTGATTTGGAAGGGGATATCCTGATGTAATTCAGACTATTGAATCTAGGCTACATAATTTTCCTTTGCCATGCCTGAAGTCATCTAGGATACCTGCTCCTTCCTGCTTACCAAGATCTACCTGTCTTATTTGTTCAGTGTGTTAGACCATTATTTTGTCTATGCATATATGAAGTGAATTGATGTCCCTACAGAACAGATTTTGCCACAGAGAAAGAAATTGATGAAGCCCTGCGATGCACCAGCAAAGCTATGTTGGTGTCCCTCCATGTGAAAGCAAATGCATATTAGATGTATGCCTTTGTAATGCTTTAGTCCAACAAAGAAACCTCTTCTACAACATCAACACAATTGAAGTGGCCATATAATTAAATTTGTGAAAATATGCAAGACTGAGACATTTTTACACAAGTGAAAAAAGTGATTATATGGAGATGTGATAAAAATAATCACCTCTATATCTTCTAGATATTCAAATAAATAATTTCCTGAATTCCCTAGGTAAGTGATATTATTGCTAGTATGTTTTATGTTTGTTTGTTTACATTCTATGTGGATCATCCCACCAGCATAGTTTAGGAGAATCAATGTGATGATACTTCCAGTTGGCCAATACATCTATTTCATTATGCTTTCAAGAACTGGAGAAATTCACAAGACATGTTTATAGGCCCATTGAACCCACCATGACACAGATACAGGTATTATATTTCTACCCCTCCTATGACTAGTTCACTAAGTAAACCCTTTCAGGGAAGTCATGCAATTTCCCAATTCTTACATACCACAAATTGAAAGTCATGAATTTAGCATACTACTAGTTTATGCTCTCCAAAAGCACACAGATCATAGATCAGCCTTTATATTCTTCATTCTTTCTGTTAGGGTCAATTGGAGTAATTATTCAGCCTGGTCTTTTTAATTCAGGTAACTACAGGTAAATTTGTAATTAAACATTTTGCTACTTGGCACTATAACTACCTGTATCCCATTTTCTACTGCTAATGGGATCCACTCTCCCTATAAATCAAACCAGGTGATGTAACCAAGCACCTATCTTCATATTATTGGGAGTTTGCTGCCTTCATCAATTCCAAGTGCCAAATTTACTTCAGTCACAATTGTTGTGTTCAGTCACAGAAAAGACATTACAAGCTATTTAATGGCTTACGGATCATTGTAGGAACTTTTAAGGGCTATTGCCAAAAATTTTCAAATGGGCAGGAATGAAGAATTAACTAAACTGAAATGCCATATTCTTGTTCATGAAGGAGAAAACAACACACAAAACCCAAACGGAAATAGATACTGAAAATATAAAATATTTCACATTTCTCCTGGAAAAATAATCATGGGAGATGAATACACTTTTACAAAATTTAGTAAGAGGGCAGTATTGCCTTATTATATATTAAAAGATAGCGTAAGATATAAAACCAATGCTTTGCTATGTTCCACCTGAAGAAATCAAGATAAAGCACTTCCTTGGATTTCCATATTTACTTTTACAAAAATTCTAAAGGGACTCCATAACTGTGTGTGCTCCCAGTGATTCCCCCAAACATTTTCCCCCATCCCTTAACATTCCTTCCTAGAGACAGTAAAACTGCTTTGAGATCATCAAAACTTTTTATTCCCACTATCCCTGTTCATGTCAATTTTTACAAGAAAACCTGGATTCGCAGGTTGCTATGTCATTCCTTTCTGATCCCATCTCGACCCTCCCAGATTCCTAAAACCCTTAACTTTACCCTCTGGAACTCTTATTCAGTCAGAAGCAAAATGCACTCTTCCCTCAAGCTCTTCTCTGAAGCTTTTCTTCTACTTCTGACTCTAATTGAAATCAACTCTCCCCTTGACATCGTTTGTTCTCTGGCATACCTCACACCACCTTTCTGGATCAGGGTTGTGTTGCTCTTTTCTTCTCATTAACGTGTACTAAAAATTCACTTTCCCTTCCCCATAAAATAATATGAATCTTATGTGATCAGGCTTCATCCAAAAAAATGGGGCTGCAGAACAATGAGCTAAATTTGAGTTTCAGGTAAACAGCACATATTTTAAGTGTAGATATATCAAATATTTCATAGGACATACTTATACTAAAAATATGTGCTGTTTATCTAAAATTCAAATTTAACTGTATATCCTGTGTTTTCTCTGGCAACCTTATCTCATGCTTCTCCTCGTTATATTCCTCCACTAATCTCTAAATCATTGCTTCTTAAGCTTCTGCAAATTTGAGATCCTTAGCCACTCATTTTCTTCAAGAATCCATTATAATGGTATTTCCAAATCCACATTCCCAAGCCATGGACTTTTGTGTTTTCCCTCCACACTACCTCCACCACTCATTCTCAAGTTCACACTCTCAAACTTGTCTTTACCATTGAGGCAACACCACCAAAATTTTGCTTTCATGTGGCCAGACTCTGAAGCCATATCTTATGCCTTGCAGCTATTCACTAATTACTACTAATTACTACAACAATCTTTTGATTCTATAGTACAATCCATTTAACCTGGAACTTTTTAAAAAATTATTCATACTTAAAATTTTACATTTTTATTAGAGAAGTTGTGGATTTAGAGAACAATCACACACAAAACACAGGATTCCCATACTATATAGAGTAGTGGAGGATACCTCACCACTCACACCTTACTTTGGTGTGAAAAATTTGCTACAATTGATGATAGCACTTTTCTATAATTTTACTAATTTTAAATAGTAGTTACCTTTGTTACAATTGTTGAAAGATCATGAAAATAATATCATTAACTGTTGGCTATAGTTTACATTACATGTATTTTTCCCATACACTACCCTATAATTATCAACTTGTATTACTGTTATATGTTTGTTATAATTTATGAAAGAACATACTTGTACTATTAACTATAGTCAATCATATACAATAGGGTTCACTGTGCTGTACAGCCCTATGTTTTACCTTTTAATTTTATTCTAGTAACATATACTACCTAAAGTTTCCCCTTTGAACCACATTCACCTGTATAATTCAATGCTGGAAATTTCATTCAAAGTAATGTGCTACCATTACCACCATCCATTTCCAAACTTTTACAATCAACCTAACTAGAAACTTTGTAAACAGTAAGTGTCAATTCCCCCATTCTCTAGCTCCAGTCTATCCTGGTATTCTAGATTCTAAGTCTATCAATTTGCATATTAAAGTTAGTTCATATCAGAGAGATCATACAATATTTTCCTTTTATGCCTGGCTTTTTCCAGTCAACATAAGTTCTCAAGGTTTATCCATGTTGTCACATGCATCAGGAATTCATTTCTTTCCACGACTGAATAATTTTTCTTTTCACAACCTGGGACTTTTCAATGACACTCACCCTATCTGTCTTGTCTTCCCTTCCTCTTTTGTGTGGCTTCATTTTAAAGATCAATTTCTATAGTCTCTACCGTACATACCAGATTTTATTTTCTTATTTCCTTATATCCTGTATTATCTTTCCAGTGCTGCCATGATGAAGTACCACAAACTGGGTGGCTTCTTGTTCTCACACAGTTCTGGAGGCTAGAAGTCTGAAACCAAAGTGTTCGCAGGGCCATGCTCTCTCTGAACTCTGCAGAGAAGAATCACTTCAATGCCTTTCTCCTGGCTTCTCATAGACCCAGGCATTCCTTGCCTTGTGACAGCACAACTCCTGTTTCTGCCTCCAACTTCACAAGGAGCTCTTCTCTCTTGTGTTTTGTCTATCTCTTCCCTTTCTTAAAAAGACACCAGTCATATTGGATTAAGGACCACCCTACTACAGTATGACTTTAACTTAACTATTTCCCTCTGCAATGACTTTATTTCCAAATAATGTCATATTCTGAGGTACTTGGGTTAGCACTGCAACATGTCTTTTTTGGGGGAAACATTTCAACCCATAATACACCAAGTTGTCTAAAATTGACTATTGGTTACAACCAACTCTCCATCTACTCCTTGCCTGCATCTGGAAAACTGCATATAATGTAAAAAATATCCCAGGTTTCATTTTTAATTTATGACCTCAAGTGAGCTTGGAGACTAGTCATTCATACCTCTTCTTTACTTTTATAACACAAAATTTCTATCTTTACTTTTAGATAAAAGCTATCTAATGTAGAAAATATATGCAATTATAAAATGAACTCCACTGTTTCCATCAGAACATCTATATATGCCCCTGCATTCTTTCTTGTTGCTTGGGTAATTGTCCACAGCCAAATGAATTCCATTTCCTTTATACATATTCTAGTACATTGCTCCAGGACTCTCTTCTTTCTTTTAACCCACTAGGTTTCATTTACTACTGAATCATATTAATCAGACTTGGCATGCTCTAATTTATTTCTTTTAAAATAAACCTCTCTTTGCCTGGTTCCCCCTTGTATTCTCTACTCCTCTTTATGGTAATGCTTCTTGAACTCATTGGTCATACTCTTTCTTCAATTTATCTTTCTTAATTTTTCCTGAGCCAACTATATTTAAGGTATTTTCTCCATTACTACACTTAATTCCCATTGCACACCTACAGTCCTTCTCGAAACACAAACTATAATAATTTCTTTTAAAGATAAATCAAATCATTGCACTTCTTGTTCAAATCTTTCCCTTCCAATGGATTCTCATGTCAAGGAGTATAAGACCCGATGTTCTTACAATGGTCTGCAGGACCACATGCAATCTTGCTGTTCATGACTGTTGAACAAGGAAGAACTGGCTACCAATCTCAGGGAATATGGCCCACTGCATGGAGGATGGCAAATATAAAAAATATGCCAACCACCTGTCCAAATACTTTTTCACACTCCATGATACTGCAGTATCATAGTTGTCAATGAAGATCCAACACACACAAGCACTGGTTGGAACAACTTTTTATTCACATAGATAGGAGACAGAGCAAAGTCAGCTTCAGTAATTGGTCTCCTATGACCAGTGGGTTCTTCCCGAGTGGCTGCAGGGCACTGATTTGTGCACACCACTCTTGTGCTACAATGTGGGAAACCCATTACCTCCAAAATGAAGCTATGAAATGACTAGTTATAAAGTTAAATGTAAATAAATTTTGCATCTAAAAATAGATATACTGGTGGGGTTTCCTCATGCTGTATGATACATATGCTTAAGCAGTAGCAAAAATGTTCACTGCGCCCTAGAAGAGAGAATGATCACCCTATAAGGAAGAAGGACCTGGTCCAAACATGAGTTCACTTCTCAGCCTCCAAATAAGGGAAAGTTCTTGGCCCAGAGCACTGATTAGGTAGGGATGGGAGGTCGTACAATAGCTGTCTCCCAACAGTGACCTCTGTGATTTCCTTTCCCATTATTCTCCTCATTTCTCTCTCTTGTCCAGTCCCATGGACCTCTGGGCTTTTCCTCATATACGCCAACCTTATTGACATATTCTCCTGTATTGCAGTTGCTACTTCTATAATTTTCTTCTCCCGCTATCTAAATTGCTGGCTTCTCTGTATTTGGATCAAAGGCAGTTTTCTCACAGGAGTCTTTCCTGATCACAGTATTTTAGATTGACTTCTTCAGAAACCCTACATCTCCATTCCCTTTTTAAGTTTTCCTCTATACCTTATCCCACATCCTGAAATATTATGCATTTTAATTATTTATTTTACTTACTTTTTGTCTTAATCTACGATAATGTAAGAACACAAGGACAGGTATTTTATGAGTTTTTCTTTTTGTTGTTGTTGTTGGTCTTTTATGGTAACTTAGAATTTGGGATGTCCTGGAATATTAGATGCTCCAAATAAAGCATTGATTGAATGAATGAGGTATCATAATGCTATAAGAAAGGGGGAAAGTATATTAGAAACAGATTGTAAAGGAATGGAAACAACATACTTGTATGGTTTATAACATTTATGTACATATATATGATTATTTTATAGCACATACACATATTTTCCTGGATTACCCTGGATTTTCTGGGTGGTCATAACATAATAACAAAAGTCCTTAAAAAGGAGGATGAGGAAAGCAGAAGAGACAGATTTAGAGTGATGCAGCTTGAGAGAGTCAAGTGGCCATTGCAGGCTTTGAAAATGGAAGAAGACTATGAGCCAAGGATTGTGGGCAGCCTCTAGAACTGGGAAAAGGTAAGAAAGCAGTTTCTCTGCTAGAGCCTCCAGAAGGAATAGAGCCCAGCCTGCCTCTTGATTTATGCCCAGAAAGACTTATTGATCCTTATACCTGAATTCAATGGACCTCTGATATCCAAAATAATAACATAATAAATTTTTGTTGCTTTGAGTCACCAAGTGTGTGGTGATTTCTTACAGTAGCAATAAGAAACAAATACAACATGGAACATTAATGCCATTTGATATGGCCATGACTAAGGCCATTTTCCAGACAACGGTCCCATTGGTAAGAAATATTTTCAGCTGTGTGAGCTGACATGTGGATCTCAGTCTCTGGTAAATGCACCAATATCAAGACATTCAGTCCTATCTAAGTGCTTCCTTTCACAGTCTAGGATCCACAGATTCCATTCAATAACCACACAATGTGAATTCACTTTTCTCTATGCTTGATTTGGGCAGTTAGTAAGTTTTTTAGGGTAAATATTCCCTTTCTGTTATAATCAATCCTCTGTAAAGGGCATACTTGTATCTGATTCTCATTTTCAATGTGAATATAATGAGGTCTTCCAGGTAAGGCATAATAGTTGACTTTCCTTTGCAAGATTCCTTCTTCAGGTATTTCCAGGAAGGAGAGAAGAGCCTCATCATTTAGGCCCAGAGGGAGTGCCTTATCTGACAAGAAGGATTTCCTGGAGGCTGGGATTTAGAGTACTTACAGTCCTCAGGCAACTCTCAGATATTTCCTTTCTGACTCTAATGCTCCTGCGCTTTCCCATCCCATGCCCTAACTTTCATTAAGAGACTTACTTAGGATGATTCCCAAGTCCCAAAAAAGCCCTAAGTGATGTTGCAATGACAGATACAGGCCACTTTATATAATCACATAACATCCAGAACTGTGTGGGAAAGAGTGTACACTATAATGTGAACTCTCGTCCATGCTTAATGGCAAAGCCCCAGGGTGTGTTTATCAATTGCAATTAATGTGCCACACTAATGAAGGATGTTTATGTGGGAGGGTATGGGAGTTGTGGGGAGTGGGGTGGGAATCCCTATATCTTTTGTGTAACATTCATGTAATCTAAGTATCTTTTTAAAAAAATAATTAAAAAAACAAAAAGAGACTTGCTTAGGATGTTAATTCAACTGGTGATTAGCATAGTTATGGCAGGTTCATCATTTTTAATTTGAAGCTTAATCTGATTGTTCCAAAATGTTTTAACATCTTCAACACTATTAGATGCAATCTCTTCACTTAATAATCCCTGATTTCCTCATGTCCTCTATACTGACACTTAGCTCTCCAAAGCATTGTCTCTAATCCTATGCTTTAAATGTATTCAGACAACAGAATTGATATAAAAATATATTAAATCAAAGCCTATTTCCTCATTTAAATCATTTAAATATGACTATTTGTGAACATTTAGGACTATATGAAAATATGGAGCATCCCATATTGGAAATAAGATCATTGAATGTGGCTTTTATTTGTGAATTTATCAGAAATTCTTAATTCTGTTTTTAAAAGTTGTTTAATATACTATAAGATCTTGATAAGAAACACCATCAAGTTTGTTAGGTTGTAAATTTCAGACTTAGTCAATTTTCTTCTTATAAACAAGGATATTTGCCATAATTAATACTCTGTAATGACCTCTCTAATTCAGACTCTTTTATTATGCATGTTTGTTTTGTTAGTTCACAAATTTTACTATACTGTTATTGTTCATGTATGTACATGTAAGAATGATATATTTCAATAAAGTTTAAAAAAATGTTTCACAAAGCAACAACTAATCAAAACAAGATGGCACTGGCATAAGAATAGACATTGAATTTAGAACAATGAATTAGAATTGAGAGTTCAGAACAAAACCCATACATGTACGTTCAATTGATTTTGAGATGGTGAAAAACCCATTCAATGGGAAAAGAATTACAAATGGATATTCTCAGAAAAAATAATCTAATTGGACTCCTACCTTATACCATATAGAAAACTTACCTCAAAGTGGACCAAAAACGTCAATGTAAGAGCTAAAACTCTAAAATTCTTAGAAAAAAAATAGGGGTTAAATGTGTTTTATTTTTTTCTTTATTTTCAAGGAGCAAATTATATAAATGTTACATCAAAACTATAGGGGATTCTCATATATCCCACCTTTTTCACCCATTAAAATAATTTTTCATTAGTGTAGTACATTGGTTACAATTGATGAACACATATTGAAGCATTGCTACTAACCATGGTCTATACTTTACATTTTGGTTTACACTTTGCACTGCACAATTTTATACATTTTGACATGTATAATGACTGTATCTGTCATTGTGATATCATGCAGAACGATTTCAGTGTCCCCAAAATGCTCTATGTTACATGTATTCTTCATTCTCCCTCCCCTTCAGAACCTCTGGTCACCACTGTCTTTATATCAATGATACAAGTTCTTCCACTACTAGAATAATAAGTCTACTTTAGTTCACAATTGCATTCCCAACTTAAGTTTGTTCATTCCTCAATATTGAGGATTTTAAGATCGTGATGCCCACTCTACTTCTAAATGAGAAGGGGTTTAGATCCTGTGGGGCGCATGGATGGAACTGTCTTGCTTTCAGTGGTAGATACTCTGTTTTGTGGGATGGGTATTGTCCATTATCATCCTTTTGTTAGTTGTCCTAGATGAGTCTGATGACCTAGAGAGTAGGTGTTGGTGGCAACTCTGGTGAGATTCAGGGCTCAAGCAGCATATGATCAGCCAGAATATTTAAGTCTCTGGAACACATATTTAATTATAATGCTTATTATAGGTTTAAATAAATGGGACAGAAGAGCCATGTGTAGAAAAAAATTTATGTGAGTCTCATAGCAGTTCAATGTTAAATCTTGACTACTTTTGATTTGGAAATGAATTCTTAGATACTACACAAACAAAAAAACAAAAATTTAAAAATTAAATAAACTGGATTTCATCAAAATTAAACTTTTTTCCTTCAAAGGGCACTGTAACCATTGGCCAATTTCATGTAATTATGAATTCCAAAAATATAATTGGATCATGCTTGTAAACTGATCTGTTAATCTGGGCATGATTACATTATGATTAGGGTGTTGAGCCCCACCCCTTGGTGGGTGACGAATTGACTATAAAAGGCAGGGCAAAAGACAGACGGAGCAGGTTTTGAAGCAGATTTTGAGAAGCAGTTTTGATGTTGGAAAGAAGGCCCCAGGAGTAGAGAAGTGAGCTGTTCGCCTGATCACCTACAGCTGACCTTGTGGAGGAAACAGGAGCTAAGCCCAGAGAGAAACGCAGCCCCGGGAAGAGAAGAACCCAAGAAGCCTGAACCCTGGGCAAATGTCGGCAGCTGTCTTGCTCCAACACGTGACAATGGACTTTGGTGAGGGAAGAAACTTATGCTTTATGGCCTGGTAACTGTGGACTTCTACCCCAAATAAATAGCCTTTATAAAGACCAAACCATTTTTGGTATTTCACATTAGCACCCCTTTGGCTGACTAATACAGGCACCATCAAGAAAGTATATAGACAATACACAGGAGTGGAAAAACATGTTTTCAAATCATATATCTGTTACAGGTCTAGTACCCAGAATGTATAAAGAACACACTCATCCCAACAGGAAAAATATAAACATTGTATTAAAAAATTGTCAACAGTCCAGAATAGACATTACTCCAAAAAGATATAAAATGACTGACAAGCATTATGATGCTCAGTTTAATTAGTCTTTACAGAAATAAATATCATGAGATATTTTTCCAAATAAAATAAAAAATAAGCATAGAACTGTACGTCATAAAGAGTGAACCCTTGTATAATCTATGGACTATAGTGAATAGTGTAATAATATTTTTCAGCAGTTATAACAAAGTTACTACACTAATACACAATTTTAATAATAAGGAAGGATGTGTGTGGGCAGAGTATATGGTAAGTATGTGCTAGTTCTGCATGATTTTTCTATAAGCCTAAAAATTCTCTAATAAAAAATGAGAAAAAACTAGCGATTAATAAAACTTATCAAAAGCAGTTAATACACACATGTAAATTGCTTTAGTCTTCATGAGTTTAATGAACTTGGGTCTATATTTTTGTATGTAATTTAAAATAATTAGTAATTTTTTCTGTACCTATTTCTATAATGGTTGCTCTTCCTGAAATATTAGATGCTTCTTCTGATACTTTTATAGCAAATATCTCTTAAATTTCCAGCTATCATTATTCTCCTTTTACACTTGCCAGACTTTATTG
>JAQZBX010104862.1:0-10907 GCA_029593785.1 Cabassous unicinctus
GCACCAGGTGCCCCAGGGGGATGAGGTTCCAGGACAGGAGAGTTTTATGTATTTGGGCTAGAGTTTTCCCCAGCTGTTGGAGAATGGAATCTTGGCTAGCCTGCCCCAGAAGTTTGAGATTTCCTTTGAAGGCCTGAATAATTGGGGGTGGCCGTCCAAATAGAATTTCAAAGGGTGAATAGCCTGTGGGTCCTGGGGTACACCTAACTAGGAGAAGGGTTAAGGGAAGTAAGTCTACCCAGGGGAGACCAGTTTCTTGGCAGAATTTGGCTAGGGTGTCTTTGAGGGTTTGATTCATGCATTCATCTTTCCCTGCACTCTAGGGCCTATAAGTGGTATGGAGTTTCCATTTGATTCTTAATATTTTCACCAGCTCTTGGACTACAGCAGCCACGAAGCTGGGCCATTGTCACTTCCAAGAGACAATGGCAGCCAGTGTCAGGGAATGATTTCTCTAAGTAAAGCCTTAGTCACTTCTCTTGCCTTTTCAGTGTGAGCAGGGAAAGCTTCGACCCAACCTGAAAAGGTGCATATCATCACCAACAGATACTTGTATCCCCGACTTGGTTTCACTTTTGTGAAGTCCACTGTGAGATCTTCAAAGGGGTCTGTCCCCATGTGCTGGACACCTACCAGAACATGGGAGCCCTGCAAAGGGTTGTTTTTTGGCACAAACTTGGCACTGGCTGCTGATGGTGACACAGAGAGAAGCTAGTCAGGCTATGTAGTAGTATGTCCCAAGCAAGACTTCTAGTGCAGTTTTCCCTAGGTGGGTGAGTTGGTGGTATTGTTGGATGAGGGCATTAGCAGCTCCTTTGGGGACAAAAATCTGGTCATCCAGGAGCAGCCAAGTTCCTTCAGGGGTTCAGTTTCCAGTTCTCTCTTGGCCCATTCCTGTTCTTCCCAAGTATAGCTTAGTTGACTAGTTTCTTGTCCTAAGACAGACAGCTGCAGTGTCAATTCCGGGACTCGTATTCTGTGGGTTCTTTCAACCAATTGCTGAGCTGCTTTGTTTCCTTGAATGACCATGTCCATTCCTTTCTGAGGTCCCCGGAAGTGGATAATGGCGACTTTGTCTGGTTTCCAGATTGTTTCTAACAGATGGAGGATTTCTTCTTCGTTTTTTACTTTGCTTTTCCCCTGCAGTTAGGAGACCTCTTTCTTTATAAATTGCCCCATGGATATGAACAGTAGTGAATGCATACTTAGAGTCAGTGTAAATGTTTACTGCTTGCCTGGTGGCTAGCTGCAGGGCTCAGACCAGTGCCCAGAGTTCTGCTTGTTGCACAGACCATCCACGGGGTAGAGATGCCGCTTCCACCACCTGTTTGGTATGGTGACTGCATATCCAGCATGCTTTCCCCCATTTTTAATGAGACTGCTCCCTTCTGTAAAGAGTGTCTGATCTAGGGAAGGAAGCAGTTTGTCTTGGAGGTCAGGGCGACTGGCATAAACTTCCTCAGTCACTTCAACACAATCATGATCAGGAACCCCTTTCTTATCTGTTAAAAAGGTGGCATGGTTTAGACTGCACATTGTTTCTATTGTCACTCTGGGGTTTTCACAGAGTAAACCTTGGTAATGTGTGAGTCGGGGATGAGATATCCACCGGTGCCTGTGTGAGTTCATTAGGGCAGTGACTGCGTGTGGCACCATAACATGAATAGCCTGTCTGAGAGTTAATTTGTTGCCTTCTTTGACAAGGGTTATGGTTGCTGCCAGGGCTTTCAGGCAGTGTGGCCATCCTGCAGCCACGGGGTCCAGCTACTTGGAGAGGTAAGTGATGGGTCTTTGCCAGGGGCCGACTGTTTGTGTGAGAACCCCCAATGCTACTTTGTTCTTTTCATGCACGAACAGGTTAAAGTTTCAAGTTACATCCAGGAGCCCCAAGGCCAGGGCTCGGCTGAGTTGTCTTTTGATGTTTTGAAAGGCCTCCTGTTGAGCTTCTCCCCAGGGAAGGGACTCTTTTTCTGGACCCATCAGAACTTCCTAAAGGGATTTAGCCATGGCTGCAAACCTGGGAATCCATATGAGGCAGAACCCTGCAGCTCCGAGGAACTCACGAAGCTTTCTTTTTGTGGTGGGGGTAGGGATGGTGCAGATCACTTTCTTTCTTTTGTGTCTGAGTGTCCAGTGCCCTTGTGTGATGCTGAACCCCAGGTACTTGACCTTCTATTTACAGATCTGGGCTTTTCTCCAAGACACTTTGTGCCCAGTCTGTGTTACAAGTTGTAGGAGAGTCTGGGTCCCTCCCCAGCAGTCTTCTTCCATCTCACGGGCAAGTAGGAGGTCCTGTACATATTGCAAGAGGGCACACCTGCAGTCCTCCTGGGGGTAGGTGGCCAGATCTGCTGCCAAAGCTTCCCCAAAAAGTGTAGGGGAGTTTTTGAAGCCTTGCAGGAGCCGGGTCCAGGTTAGCTGAGTTTTCTGCTGGGTTCTGGGATCTTCTCACTCAAAGGCAAAGAGAGACTGGCTCAGGGGGCCAGCCACAGGCAGAAGAAGGCGTCTTTCAGGTCCAGGCAAGTGAACCAGGTGGCTTCAGGTGGCAGCTGTCCTAGTAAAGTGTACAGGTTAGGAGCAACCTGATGTAAGGTGAGAGTGGTGTTATTAATGGCTCATAAATCCTGCACTGGTTGATATCCGGTCCCATCTGGCTCCTTTACTGGTAATCATGGAGTGTTCCAGGGTGACTGGCACTCGATCAGGATTCCTTCTTTTCTCAGGTGATCTATGTGTTTGACCATGCCCAATTGCATTTCACGGGGGATTGGATACTGCTTCTGCCAGACCGGGACCACTCCAGGCTTCAGGTAGATGATGATGGGTGCATGGTTCTGTGCCATTCCCAATCATTTTTTTTCTGCCCAAACCTGGGGGAAAAGTTCCAGCAGTTTTTCTGGATTCTGACTTGAACTTTCTTCTGCATGAAGTCTCCATTCTTCACTTTGGGGTATGGTGATGAGAAGAGTGAGGCCAGTTCCAAAGCTTAAGCTTGCTGGCCCTTCAGGTTTGAAGGTAATCTGGGCTCTGAGTTTGGTTAAGAAGTCCCTACCAAGTAGGGGAATTGGACATTCAGGCAGGTACAGAAATTCATGAGTCACTTCATGGCCACCAAGTTGCCAAGTTCTTGACTGGCCAAAAGGCCATTGGCTTGACTGGTCCCCAGTCACTCCTATGATATTAGTGGTTTTTCCACTAAAGGGGGAGATGGGGGTTGTGACCACAGAATATTCAACACCAGTGTCCATGATGAAAGTCATTGACTGGCCTCCGACTTGTAGTTTGACCATGGGCTTGTGCGGGCCAAGTTCCACTGAGTCTGGTCACCCCTATTTGGGGTTGAGCCTTGCCAGCCCGATCAGATGATCTTGGGGCTTAAGTTGGTATTTTCCTTTAGGGATGTTCCTTCTATGTGCCTGAGTCTTTTGGGGCACTCATTTTTCCAGTGTCCACTTTCTTTGCAGTAGGCACATTAGTCTCTGGCCAGGGGCACACTTGTGGTGCTTGTCCCCCCTTTTTGAGGTAGCCCTTCTTGTCGGGTGGGGTCAGGATTTCCCAAGGCTGCTGCCAGTAGGGAGGCTTGATGTTTTATTCACTTCTTGGCTTCTTGTTCAGCGGCTTTGTCTCGATTGACGAATACTTTGTTGTCGACTTCAAGGAGTTGAGAGATGTTCATCCCCGTGAATGCTTTTAATTTTTGGAGCTTTCTTTTAATGTCCTTTACTGCCTGTACAAGAAAGGCGGCATTCACCATCCTCTGGTTTTCCGGACATTCTGGGTCAAAAGGAGTGTAGATTCTGAAGGTCTTGCAAAGTCATTCATAGAAATCTCCTGGAGATTCATCAGGCTTTTGAGTAATGAAAGTCGTCTTTGTCATGTTTGTGGGTCATTTTGCCTCTTCTTGGACCCCTCGAAGGAGCACTTCCCGATATTGCTGGAATGCAGCCCGTCCCTGATCAGTGTTGAAGTTCCAGTTCAGTTGGGCCTCTGGCGCCACCTTTCATGCCCAATCTTCCAGGTTTAAGATGCCAGTAAGGGCCTCCTCCTGCAGCCACTTTCGGGCTTTCATCAGAATCCGTCGTCTCTCCTCTGTATTAAACATAGTCAGAAGGAGTTGGTGGCAATCATCCCAAGTAAGACGATTGGTTTGGAAAATGGATTCCATGAGATCAATAAGGGCCTGGGGCTTTTCGAGTAGGAGGGGGCGTGGTGCTTCCAGTTTAAGAGGACAGTAGTTGTGAAGGACTGGTAGTATAAAATAGCCTCCCAAGTTGGATGGTCCCATCCTCGCTGATCTGGGCTGGACCCTGTATTTCATGTAGGGACATCTATAATGTGGGTTGCGCCGACCAGAGCCTCCTTGCTATTGGGGTTCCAGGGCTTTCCTTAGAGGGGGTCGATGTTCCCTAAGGGACCGAAGGTGGGGGTGTTTCTGGGTGATCTGCCTGCACTCCCAGACTAGGAGGAGAGACCAAAGTTGGGGGTGTTTCTGGGAGATCTTCCTGCACTCCCAGGTTAGGAGGAGAGGCTAGAGTGGCCAGAGTATATGGCAGTGGTGGTGGGGATGGTGGGTCTTCTTTCAAGGACCCTTGATGAATGACTGGCTTCTAGAGCCCCATTTCCTGTGCAACCAGGACCCTGCTCTGTCCCTTTTTTTTTCAACACAAAATTTAACGCAAGGGAGCAAAGTCTGGGCTATCTCTAACCAGGAGTTGATGTAGGGAAACTGATCAGGGTGGCTAGGAGTTCCTGTGGCAACTAGCCACACTGCATGGACCCTGGCTATATCCAGGGTCCCTTCCAAGGGCCAGCCAACATTAAAAGTGGGCCACTCTACTTCACATAAGGTTTGGAGGGTGCCAGGGTTCATCCAAATGCCATAATCTCCAGAAAAACCCTTCTTGAAATTCTTGAGCATGTGGTTTAAGATGGTAAGTTTTGACTGTGATGAGCCCATACCCTGCATCAGAGGTGCAAGACAGACAAGGGAAGGGGTCACCTCTTTCAAGGCCACTCAGATGCCCTCCTGTCCACATCTCTCGCAAGAACTTCGGCTCGTCTTGGATAAGATGCCTGGGCAGAGTTTGTGTGGGCCGTTATGCCATATGATGTAGCCACAGAAAACAGGTTAGGGCCCACACAGGCTCCGTAGCACAAGCTTTGGAATCACAGACTGGAATAACAGAGGAAGGTCTCACTCACACACAAATGCTCAGAAGTTACACAGTCCCTCCCTCAGGAATTAACAGTAATAAGTCCACACCCTGAGTCGGTGGCACAAGACAGATGAAGGAATGGGTTGCCTCTTCTGAGGCCACTCAGATGCCAGCCTGTCTGCGTCTCTTGCAAGAACTTCAGCTTGTCTTGGCTAAGGCGCCTGGGCAGAGTTCGGGTGGGCCATTATGCCACATGATGTAGCCGTGGAAAACAGGTTAGGGCTCACACAGGCTCCACAGCACAAGCTTTGGAGTCACAGACTGGAATAACAGAGGCTAGCCTCTGTCATCTTCACTCACACACACAATCACTCAGAGATTATGCTGTCCCTCCCACAGGGTCTGTCCTCTCTGGGATCTCAATATTTGAGACTTTGGGAGGTGATCAGTCTCCCCTTCCATCTGTAGATGGGCATGACTGAGGACTTAGCACCAGGGCCTTACCTTACCAGAGTCTTCTGGCACTGTTCAGTCAGCTTCCCCACTGAGTCAGGCCGGGGTGTGAGGACGCAGTCCATGGGGACTGGCTCAGAAGGAGGTCCCATTAAGAGGACAAGTGGCACCCACCCTGTTTGCTTGGAGATCACCAGCGGCGGCACCTGTCAGCCCCAAGCCAGAGGCACAACAGGCCTGCATGGTTGGGTTTCCTGGTCAGGGAACCAAATGTTATGGCGGATGACATGAAAATCCAAGAGGTTCTCTGAAGAGTGGAGGAACAAAGTTTTATTACGCATGGGCTCGGAGAGTCAAGTTTCCAAAAAATCTGAGTGCTCTGTCTCAGATTTCATAAGTTTATATAGAGACTCCAAGTGGCAAATTCCTATGCAAGCAGGCAGGCAGGGGTTACAAAAGTGAAAGGAGCGAGTTTAGCTAATCTTCCTAAAGCGGAGGGCTATTAGGGAGGAAAAGAGTCATTATCTGTTTAAAGTTGTAAATTCCAGTTGAAAGGGACAGGCATGGAGTGCTTATCTTCCTAATGATGTGGATTCCAGGGAGAAGAGGGAGGAAGGGAGAAAGGGATGGGGAGTGGTGCTTATCTTCCTAAAGCTGTGGGTTTCTGCTGAGGGGGTTAGGGCCACAGCACTTCCTTTATCAATATAATAGAACAAACATTCAAGATAAAATGAGCTATAAATGTATTAGATGATATTCATTCAGCTACAAATAAAACACATTTCCAGATAAGAGTAAACAGTAAGAAAATCTAATGGATTACAAAACCAGAAAGTATATTTTATTCCATTGTCTTTGGTGCTGTTGCTCAGTGGTTGCCTCAGTTATATCCTCCATTGTGTTCACATCATCCACAGACTGGCTTTCCCCTTGATAGTGAAATGGATGAAGGCCATACCAGGATTCACACCCACACTCAATACATTCATATGGAGAAAGACAAGATATTTTGTGGATTTCTTTCAAAATAAAGGAAACATATTTATCAAAAGCTTCTAGAAAATCACTTTCTCTCTCATTGGATCCAAAAATTTGCATACTTATCCCTCAACATACTCTCTTATTCATTGTTGATATGTATTGGAGGCAGGGATGCAAAAATATGCACACAAAAAAATCATGGTGTTTTAGAAAAGGGAAAGGGAAATCAACGGATGGATATCTTACAACTAACAACGCTCACCAAGTAGAGGGTGGAAATGGTACAACATCCATCTAACCAGAAAGTCTCAAAATTTTTGGGTCTTTGGAATCCTTTATGCTATTAAAAATTATTTAGAACCTATTAAATGTTTGTTTATGGTATTTTATCTATCTGTATTTCCTATATTAGAAAGTAAAAGTGAGGAATTAAAAATTATTTATTTATTCATTCAAAAAATAAAAATAACAACCATATACATGTAATCTTAAATAATGATATTAAAATTTTATTGAAGCTGATGAAAGATGAATGGAGATTCACTTTGTCTGTATTTGTCACTTTCCATAAAAAAACTTTAAATAGCAAGATAAAGTAAAATGCAAAGAAATAAGATTTTAATAGTCAAACAGAATCTTAGGACAGCACATAGAAGAGACCTTTCTTTACAGATTTTTTAAAAATAATTTTTTATCCTACATAAAATACAGAGTTCCCATAGGCTGCCCAATTGTTAACTCCTTGTTTTAGGTATGGTATATTTGTTACAACTGATGAAAGCACATTTTCATAATTGTACTATTATCTATAGTCCATGATTTAACTTAGAGTTCACTCTTTATTGCTTTATTTATTTATTTATTTTTAATTTCATAAGTTGTGAGTTAACAAAATACTCATTCATATTATACAGGATTCCCTTGCATTGTCCCATCACCAACATCTTACATTTAACTCATTTGTTACAAATGATGAAAGAACATAGTCATATTACTGCTATCTATAATCCATAGCTTATAATTGGTGTATTTTTCACATGAATCATCCTATTAGTAACACCTTGTATTAGCATTGTATATTTATTTTAGTTCATGAGAAAATGTTCTCAGAGTTATAGTAACAACAATCCATCATTCACCATGAGGTTTACTATGTCAAACAGTCCCCTGTTTTGTACAGTCCACACAAAGTGTACACTCAGTGGCTTTCAGTTCATCACAGAGTTGTGCAGTCATCATCTCAGTCCATTTCAGAATGTTTTCATTACTCCAAAAGGAAAAATCCACACCAATTTATACACCCTTATTACTGACCCATAGCACTGATATAGTACCTTCTTTGTGATTGCTATAAAATATTACAATATTAGTTTTAATAATAGTCTATATGTTACATTAGTTATATTTTCTCTATGTATCTCCATATCTTAACACCTTGTAATAAAGGAACATTCTTGTGTTTGTACTATTAACCAAAATCATGATCAGCCACTGAAATCACTATGTTATACAGTCCCTGGGTTATCCTCAAGCTTTCTTCCCATTGAAATTAACTTCCATAGACTACTCCTTTCAGTCACAATCACATTTATAAAATAGAAGTGCTGATTATCCTCACTACAATGTGTTACCATCAACTCTAACCACTTCCCCACATTTAACCCCCCCTTATTAAACATTCTACATACATTCAGCATTGGCTTCCACTTCTCAAACCACATTCTACCTCCTAGTAACCTATACTCTATAGTTTAACTCCATGAGTTTATTCATTGTATTTAGTTCATATTAGGGAGACTATACAATATTTTTCCTTTTGTGTTTGGCTCACTTCACTCAACATAATGCCCTCAAGGTTCATCCATGTTGTCATATGCATCCTAAGTTTATTTCTTCTTACAGCTGAATAGTAATCCATCATATTTATATAATTTGTTTATCCATTCATAAATTGACATTCACTTAGTTTGTTTCCATCAATTGTGAATAATGCTACTATGAACATTGGTGTGCAAATGTCTGTTCATGTCCTTGCTTTAAGTTCCTCAGAATATATTACTGTGTGATTGTGGATCATTCAGCAGTTTTATATTTAAATTCCTGAGGAACCATGAAGCTGTCCTTCACAGAGCCTACACCATTTTACATTCCCACCAACAGGCTGGGAGTGTTTCCATTTCTCCAAATCCTCTCCAGCATTTGTAGTTTTCCACCTTTTTAAACAATGGCCATTCTGTAAGACATGAAATGAAATCTCATTGTAGTGTTGGTCTTCATTTCCCTAATAGCTAGTGTTGTTGAGCATTTTTTCATGTGCTCTTTGTCCATTTGTATTTCTTCTTTTGAAAAATTTCTGTTTAAGTCTTTCACCATTTTTTAATTGATTGTTTTTATCTTTGAGTTGTATGACATCTTTATATAACATGGAAATCAAACCCTTATTGGATATGTGGTTTCCTGAAAAATTTTTCCCATGACTAGTCTGCCTTTTCACCTTCTTGGCAAAGTCATTTCAAGCACAAAAGAGTTTAATTTTGAGGAGGTGAGATTTTTCTTTTTTTCTTTTATTGCTGGTGCTTTTGAAGTAAGGTTTAAGAAACCACCACCTACCACAAGATCTTGAAGATATTGCCCTACACTTTCTTCTAGGAGTTTTATGGTTCTAGCTTTTATATTAAGTTTCTTGATCCATTTTGAGTTGATTTTTCCATAAGGTGTGAGATAGTGGGCCTCCTTCTTTCTTTTTGCTATGGATATCCAGTTCTCCCAGCACCATTTGTTGAATACACTATTCTGATCCAGCTGGATGTGTTTGATAGCCTTGCCAAAAATCACTTGAATGTAGATCTGAAGGTCTATTTCTGAATTCTCAATTCAGTTCCATTAGTCAATATGTCTATCTTGATGCCAATACCATGCTGCTCTTTCCCACTGTAGCTAAGGAAGATCCTTTAAGGTCATGAAGTGAGAGTTCTCCAAATTAATACTCTTTAAGATAATTTTGGCTTTTGGGGGCCCATACACTTCGAAATAAATTTGATAATTGATTTTCCATTCCTCTGAAAAAAGGCTGTTGGAATTTTTATTGGGATTGTATTGAATCTGTAGTTTGTTTTATGTAGAATTGACAGCTAAACAAGGTTTAGTCTTCCAATCCATGACTGAGGAATGCTTTTCCATTTATTTAGTTCTTTGGTTTCTATTAGCAATGTTTTATAGTTTTCTGAATACATGCCCTTTATGTCCTTGGTTAAGTTTATTCTTAAATATGTGGTTCTTTTAGTTGCTATTGTAAATCGAATTTATTTCTTAGTTCCTCCTCAGATTGCTTGATAATAGTGTATAGAAAAAGTAGTAATTTTTGCATATTAAGTTTGTATCCTGCCACTTTGCTAAACTTGATTTTTAGTTCTAGAAGCTTTGTTTTAGATTGTTTGAGATTTTCTAGGTATAGGATTATATCATCTTCTAATAGTGAAAGTTTTACTTATTCCTTTCCTATTTGGGTGAGTTTTATTTCTTTTTCTTCCTTAATTACTCTAGCTAGAACTTCTAGCACAATATTGAATAACAGTGGAGACATTTAGCATTCTTGTCTTGTTCCCCATCTCAGTGGAAAAGCTTTTGGTCTTTTTACCATTGAGTACAATATTAGCTGTGAGTTTTTCAGATATGCACTTTACAATGTTGAGAAAATTTCCTCCTATTCCTTTCTTTCACGGTGTTTTTATTAAGAAAGGATGCTGTATTTTGTCAAATGCCTTTTCTATATAGTTTGAGATGATTGTGATTTTTCCTCTTCAATTAGTAATATGATGTATTACACTAACTGATTTTCATGTGTTGAACCAATCTTGCATACCTGGGATAAACCCCTTTTTATTGTGGTGTAAATACTTTTAATATGCTTTTGAATTTCATTAGCAAGTATTTTGTTCAGGATTTTTGTATCTATATTCATTAGAAAAATTGGTCTGTGATTTACTTTTTTCATTGTAACTTTGATATTGTTACTAGGGTGTAACCCTTGGGGAATTTGATGTAATTATGAATTCCAAAAATATAATTGGATCATGCCTGTAATCTAATCTGTTAATCTGGGCATGACTGAATTATGCTTAGGGCGTTGACTGGGCCATGTCAGTCAGTAGGGCATTGAGCCCCACCCCCTGGTGGGTGGGGAATTGAATATAAAAGGCAAGGCAAAGAACAGAGTTGAAGCAGTCTTTGAGAAGCAGCTTTGATGTTTGGAAGAAGGCCCCAGGAGAAGAGAAGCAAGCCGTTCGCCTGATCGCCTACAGCTGACCTTGTGGAGGA
>JAQZBX010104863.1:0-10909 GCA_029593785.1 Cabassous unicinctus
TATATATATATATATATATAAAACAAATATCATTTATGTAAACAAATGCACATATATGCATATGTATTTATATATCATTTTACAAATAAAAAAAAATTTAAAATAAATAAATAAATAAAAAATAAAAGGCAAGGCAAAGCAGTTTTTGAGAAGCAGTTTTTGTTGGAGTTTTGATGTTGGAGAGAAGGCCCCAGGAGAAGAGAAGTTAGATGTTTGCCTGATTGTCTACAGCTGACCTTGTGAAGGAAACAAAGGAGCTAAGCCTGGAAAGAGAAACACAACCCCGGGAAGAGTGGAACCCAAAAAGCCTGAACCCTGGCAAACGTTAACAGCTGTCTTGCTCCAACACGTGGCAATGAACTTTGCTGAGAGAAGAAACTTACGCTTTATGGCCTGGTAACTGTGGACTTCTACCCCAAATAAATACCCTTTATAAAGACCAACCCATTTTTGGTATTTCACATTAGTACGCCTGTGGCTGACTAATACACCTTCTATATGCATTTTTCAGGTATTTACTTTGTGGATACCATGGACCTTGAATTTACCATCATCAACCTGTAACAATCATGTTTGATTTGTTAACATGTTAATTTCATCAGCACACCCAAACACTGTTGATATAGCACTGTTTCCCACTTTTTTGTTTTATTTTAAATAAATTATATTTTATAGATTATATGTCAAAAACAAAAGTTTGTCATTAATTTTATGTATTTTTAAAAATTTAAGAATAAAAAATGGCATTACATGACAATAAAAAAAATAAAGAAACTAAGAAAGAAGAGAAAAGAAAACTTAAAACTTGTACATGAAAGAAAGAGTAAGTATAAGAACAGAAATCAGCAAAATTGAAAGCAGAAGCACAATTGAAGGAAGGATTGTGGGAACATAGTAGAGTAGAAAATCTCCACGAATTAATCCTTCCACCAAAACAAGCATTGAACTTTCAGGAGTGCCTGAATAAACTATTATTATTATTATTACTATTATTTATTCATTGATTATTTTATTTATGGCCTTCTCTTTAAAAGAGAGGCAAAGTCTCTCTATACTGTTCTTTGAAAAGCATCTCATCTTTAATAGATGCTTAATGAATACTGAATGATAAAAGTGGAAACTTTACATACATTACTCCATCTTCCTAACTCAAGTTTCCCTTACTTTTTTTCACAAGAACAAAACATCTGCTTTAGTCAGTAGTTACACCCCCCACCCCCCCCTTATTTTTGTTCAATCCTTAATCTTGAGTGATTTGGGATGATGCCCACTCTGACTGCTGCAGACTGAGAAGGCAGGTAGAAATTTGAGGGCAGAAGAATGGAATTGTGTTGAGCACTGCTGAAGATACTCCTTGCTTTGGGGATGGGGCTAATCCAAAATCATCATTTTGTTAATTTTCCAGGGAAGTCCCAAAGAGCTGGAGAGTAGAGATTGCCACATATTTGCTGGGTTTCAGGCTCCACTGGCATAGGAACAATGCAAAGGCTTTAAGTTTCTGAGAAAAATACCTAACAAATAAATTGAAAGTTATAGCTTCAAATAAAAGAAGTAGAAGAATCATGATTAGGAGATTTATGAATGAGCATAACTATGTTATATTGGAGATATAGCATTTTATATGACTCAACTATTTTTTAAATTTTTAAATACTTTTATTTTTAAAGAATATTTAGGTTATATCAATTATACATCAAAAACATAGGGGATTCCCATATACCTCACCCCTTTCCCTTTCCACACCTTCCCCTGCTAACATGTTTCATTATTGTGGTGCATTAGCTACAATTGATGAACACATATTGAAGCATTGCTACTAACCATGATCTATACTTTAGATTATAGTTTACACTTTGCACCACACAATTTTATAGGCTTTGATAAAATGTGTAATGACCTGTATCCATCATTGCAATGTCAGGTAGGACAATTCCAATATCCCAAAAATGCCCAATTTTACACTTATTCTTCCCTCTCCCTCTCCTCAGAAACTCTGATGGCCACTTCCTTTATATCAATGATACAAATTCTTCCATTGCTAGAATAATAATAAATATACTTTAGTCCATAGTTGCATTCCCCCCTTATGTTTTTTCATACAGAGTTAGACTCAGTTATAATTTCCCTACACGTGGCTCTTCTGCCCCTTTTATTTGAACCTATAATTAACACTATATTTGTTAAATATGTGTCCTAGTGACTCAAATCTTCAGTCTGTTCATATGCTGGTTGAGCCTTGAATCTCAGCAGAGCTACAACTCCTACTATACAGTTCAATGGACTCACCCAGGACAACTAACAAAAGGATTGTGATGGGAAATGCCCATCCCAAAAAACAGAGAGTATCTACAACAGCAAGCTAGACAGTTCCACCCATTTTCCCCATGGGATCGAAGCCCCCTCCTAATAAGAAACAGAGTGTGCATCACCCTCTCAAAATCTTCAAGATTGAGGAATGAATTGACTGTTTTTAACTTCAGAGTCTAGTGAAACACTGGGCAGCACCAAGGGAGTAGCAGGAAGAAGAGGCTGCTACATGGCATTAAACATCAGTGGTTTCCAGCATTCCTGTGGTGTTAATAATGCCCCATCTGCCATCCTCAAGGCAGGCAGCTCTGGGACTGCAGGTCTGGATCCTGGCACAGGTTTTCAGTGTCAGGGTGGGACATAAAGACCAAGTCCTCCAAATTCAGGACCTGTGTGGTCTGCTTGGTAACCACTGCTTTTATTAGCTACTTCAGATTGCTGGGGGTCTTCTCTGAGGATGGCCATTTTTTCAACCCTGTTCCTGTAAAGATGGCAAAGGAATCTTAAAGACAGTAAACTTCCTCAAAACTGTGATAAACAGTTAATGGGCTGCATTTACTGGGCAAGTGCTAAATCAGGAAACTCAGCTTCAAAAGCAGTAGAAGAAGCTTATAGAGCTTTTGTTCCCCCAACCGCTCCCCAATGAGAGATGTGTCAGCTTTTCTTCCATGGTGGGTCCCTGGCCCTGTTCCAGAGGGAGCAGGATGGCCCCTGTACACATAATAAGGTGTGTTTAGTTTGCTAAAAGAAGCTGGGAGCAATATACCAGAAATGGGATGGTTTTACAATGGAAATTTATTAGGTTAAAAGCCTTTAGTTCTGAGGCTGTGAAAACGTCCAAAAGTCAGAGATGCTATTTCATCAAAGGTATTGAGCCTGGACCCCTGCCATGTGGTAAGGCACAATGACAGCTCTGGTGTTCTCTGCCTTCCCCTCCAGGCTCATGTTCTCCTGGAGCTCAGCTGTGGGCAATCAGGCACATGGCAGGGGCAGCTATTCTCTCTCCTCTCCTCCCAGCCTCATTGCTTCAGCTTCTTTTCTCTGTGGGCTTCTCCCTCAGCCTCTAGGGGGCCATTTCCATGCCTCTGTGCTCAGTTGATTCCAGGCTTCTGTATCCAGGACTTCTCTCCCTGAAGCTTTTTTTCCCTGTGTTTGCAGAATTTTATTCCTCCCTTTTCAAAGGATTCCAATAAGAGTATTAAGATACACCCTGAGCCCCATAATCTAGTCAAAAGTCCTTAACTGAGGAGATCTAATCAAAAGGTCCCTTACCTGGGTCTGATGAAATGGTCTTATCAACAGTGGGTTTTCAGGCAAAGGAATATGGGTTCCATTTAATAAAAGGATTTTCTGTAGTGCACAGACCACTCACACCAGCACTGTGTTCATTTTTGTCAATGCCAATATATAAGATGGAAAACTGAGGGGCTGAGCTGGGGAACTTATCTCAGGCTCATGCTTTTATCATTTGTCTTGAAAGCAGATAAACTGCTGGTAGACAGCTTGGATGTGGGAAAAAAACAATTAAAGTGCCCTGGGCAAAGCACCAACTGCATTAAGTCATACAAGCAAACACCCAGATGGACGTGAAAGTCTATTTCAAAGGTAGTAAGGGGAAGTTAATTTAAATGTCTGCAAATTGTCAATATTGTAAATCCAAGGCTGATATCAATGAAAAAGAGATATCAGACATAAATTACCAATGTTGGAAATTAAGGATTCAGATATTTAAAGAAAAATAAGGGAATTATGAACAAACAAACATTAAAAGGATAAGTTAGATGAAATGGAGCAATTACTTCAAAACTATAAACTACCAAAATTCACTCAAGTTTAAATAAATAAAATGAAGAGGCTCTGTAAATTTCTGTAAAGAATTTCAATTTGTAGTTACTATCCCTCAGGAAAGGACTTTTCCTGGCTCAGATAGATTCATTGGCAGATCTGACCAAATGCCTAAAGATTTAAAGAAGAAATGACACCAGTGCTCTTCAATTCTTTGCACACAGTCATTTCATGAGGTCAGCATTCCCCAATAAAAAACAACAGCAATTTTAATAATTAAACAAAAACAACAACAAGAAAAATAATAAAACCAGGGTTTAGAGCTTCAACAATCTCTTCTTGGGCAAAAGAATCCAGAAGGAGCAGGTCCATGTGTTAAGAGAGGAATGGCTAAAAAAAATTAAGGCCTTTTACTAATCTTCAAATTTTTAAAGTATGTAAATATATAGCTATTTATTTTGACAGTCCAGAATAATAACTGCATTAGGAATTTATCCAGCTTCTTTAGCTAAGAATCACATAGTGCTGTCCAATGAGAGGGTTTTTTGTTTTGTTTTGTTTTGTTTTTGATGGATTGACTGATTGACTCAGATGTACAGCCTTAATTGCTAGATAGTCCACAAAGAAGGAAACTCTTTTCTGTACATCCAGGTTTCTTGGATCTCATTGTTCTGCCATTTCCTGAGTTGTTGCTTTTGAACATATATTTTATGATGGAACAAAATTGCAAAGTACAGTTCTCACCTGGATAAAGTGAAAAAGAATATAGAGGGGAGCAGATGTAACTCCCTGGTTGAACACCTGCTTCACATGTACAAGGTTCTGGGTTCAATCCCAGGTACCTTCTAAATAAAAGAATGTAGGGTTTAATCACCTTCCTTATATGATTATGACACAGATCATACTTAATATCCACTAAAAAATCATTAGCCTGAAAATGATCATATTGCCCCACTTAGCTATATAGCATGCTGGAAATTGCATCCTTCAGCCTGGCAGCTATGTATGCCGATTATATTTAGATGGTTGGTTACCACCACCCTCTAAACAGAAAAGGAGAATAAATACTGGCATATAATCAGTAATTTACCAAAACAACAAATGAAAGTTCAGAGCTTGAGAAGATTTTAAGTAAGCCTGATACATTCAAATACTTCAGTGCAAGTATCAATACATACACTTTAAGGATACCTCAGTTTTATAATAGCATATTATTTTATAAGTGACATTAATGAAAATAAGAACTAATAATAAATGCAGTGCCTGGCACTGTTACTTGCCTTCCTAAGAGATGTGGAAAATCAAAACAATGTTTGCAGACCTTCCTAGAAGGAGGGGGTTGGGGTGAGGATAGCCATTTAATGTGACTTTTTCAAATATAAAGTGGAATTTTTGGGCGCTGATTTCAGGAAAAATTCTTAGAAGGGGCTTTACTAAGTTTACCCTCTTCTGCTTTCCATCTTTCAGGTGTCTGGACCATGATGTAATGATTGGCACTGCTGTGCTCTTTTCTGTACTTGGGGAATCAGAGCCATTTATATAGGATGTTGAGAAAAAAATTAAAGAAGCCTGGTTGCCTGGTGCTGTTTGGAGCTGGCATTTCAATTCTGTAGTTCATTAGTGTGGCATAAATATGAAACCTATTTTGCAAAACAATATTAGGGTTTCATAGGAAAACAAAACTGACAGGAGATATCTATAAATAGTATGAGATTGTATAAAATTGTTTTATGCAAATGTGGGAATGCAGAAGTACAAATACAGTAGGGCAGGCTATAAGCCAGGGACTCTAATGAGGGTCCTCATTGAATTCCCCAGGGGATGCTGTCTGTCTGAAACAGAGATGGAGATTCTCTCTCTGAATGCTGTAATCACGTCTCCTTTTAAGGCCTTCAGCTAAGTGGATGAGATATCCCTCAATGCTGATGGAACTCTCCTTAGTAGATTGTAGTTGTAACCAGCCATCTATGCAATCAACTCACTGATGATTAAAGTCCATGAAATGCCCTTGTATTATAATTATTCCAGTGCTTGTTTGATCAAACAACTGGTCAGCATTACCTGGTAGATTTGAGACATTAGCCTAACCATCACAATACGCAACATTTTGAGGGTATGTTTTTATTTTCATGAGTAACATGAATCCAAATTGAGACACTGAAAAAAAGAACATCCCAACAGTGAAGCAGAGAAGGAAAGTTGAAAACAATCAGGAGGAAACATGTAGGCATTTGCTCATATTTTATGATAAAGCAAACATTTCTATTGTCCATAGCCTAAAGTATAAAGTTAATATGCAAAGAAACAGGTTAAAACCTTTTCAAAAAAAGTGTAAAAAAAGAGGTAAGGAGCTAAAAGAGATGACAAATCTTCTAAATTATCATAGAGAAAGACAAAAAAACAGAGGCAAGCATAAACACACAAAGCACATATGTAGAACCTACTATGGTTAAATGTGAATAGAATATTTCCCCAAAGCATTGCAGTGCATGGTTAGAGTTTCTGCTCTTTCTGCAGTAACAGGGAAATTGATATAGATGAGGATTTGGGGTAAAAGTGTGTGACATATTTTTCCCAGTATCAATGATTTTATGTTTACATTTGTTTCAAAATGCAGTTTTACGGGGATATATTCATACCCCATACAATCCATCTAAAGTGTAGTCAATGGCTTTCAATATAAACATAGAGTTGTGAATTTATCAGCACAATATAAAATTTATTGTATATTCTAAAATTGAACAATTTCATTACTACTAAATTTGTCCTTTATACCCTCTTATTGTTGACACTTATTATTGGTGTGGACCTTGTGACAATAGATGAAAGTATATTAAAACCTTATTGTTAATTAGAGTCCATAGTTTGCATTAGGTGCATTTTTCCCTCGTATACCACCTTTTTATTAACACATTGTAATAGTGGCATACAATTGCTAAAAGTTAAGAAAGAACATACTTATATGTGTACTATTAACCAAAACCATCATCCACTACCGGGTTCACTGTGTTATAAAGTACCATGTTTTATCCTCCAGCTTTCTAGTGACATACACGACCCTAAACTTCTTCTTTCAACCACTATTGCACAAAATTTAACACTGTTAATTATCCTCACAAAAATGTTCTACAATCAGCTCTTTCCATTTCTAAACATTTAGAATCAAACTCTGTAGAAATTCTGTACCAATTATGCATCAGCTCCTCATTCTCTGCCCTCATTCCATCTCCTGTTAACCTATATTCTAAATTCTATCAATTTGAATTTGCTTATAATTAGTTCCTATTAGTGACATCATACAGTATCTGTCCTTTTGTGTCTGGCTTATTTCACTCAACATAATGTCCTCAAGGTTGATCCATGTTGTTTCATGTATCAGGACTTCCTTCATACAGCTAATTAACATTCCATCTTAAGTATATACCACATTTTCTTTATCCATTCATTGTTTGATGGACACCTGGGTTATTTCTATCTTTTGACAGTTGTGAATAATACTGCCATTAAAATTACTGTACAAATATTTGTTCACATCTCTTCTTTCAGTGCTTCTGTGTATATACCTAATTGCAGGATTGCCAGATCATATGGAAATTCTATTCTGAGCTTCCTGAAGAACCACCACTCTGTCTTCCACAGCAGCTGCACCATTTTACATTCTTACCAGCAATGAATGAGTGTTTGTTTCTCCACATCCTCTCCAATACTTGTAGTATTCTTTTTTTTTTTTTTTTTTAAATAATGGGCATTCTAGTAGGTGTAAAATGATAACTCATTGTGGTTTTAATTTGCATTTCCTTGGTAAATAGTGATGTAGAGCATTTTTCCATGTGCTTTTTGGCCCTTTGTATATTCTCATTTGAAAAAAAATGACTATTGAAATCTTTTGACCCTTTTTAAATTGGGTTGTCTTTATTTTATTGAATTACAGGATTTCTTTATGTATTCCGTATATTAAATCCTTATCAGATCTGTGGTTTCCAAATTCTTTCTCCCGTTGAGTAGGCTGCTTTTCACTTTTTTGACAAACTCTTTGAGGCACAAAAGTTTTCAATTTTGAGAAGGTATTATTTAACTTTTTTTTTTGGCTTGAGCTTTGTGTGTAAAGTCTAAGAAATCATTGCCTACCCCAAGAACCTGTTATAAATAATATATAAAATATTCCTAACTTATTATTTTATCTTCACATCTATAGTTTTAATTTTATGGATATAAATATAGATTCTAACAAATATTTAATAAAGAATACACATTCTTTTATCAAATATAGTTTTCATATATACATATATGCATATATATTATAATTACCAATGTCCTTAATAAAGATTTTTCTCTATGAATCATTTAAATTTTAAAAATAAATTGCAGAAATCCTGTCCCTCTATCCTTAAACAATTTTGAACATATCTGATAAGACCAGGCCATCTCCAAAAAAATCATGTATCAGGTTCATGGCCAAGGCTAAGGTCAATCTTAATCTAACATTAGAAATGTTATATGTACACATATATAAAATATAACATATTATACAAGATTGTATGTCTGTCTAAATATATTACAAAACATGATAAATAATAAATGTAATATTATATTAATCATTCACAGTTCTATGCATTATCATTCTTATAACCAAAGAAACAATGTCACATTAAAGACTGAAGAGTATGTTTCTCTGTAAACTAATATTCACTGATTTATATAATATATATTTAAAGAAAAATAAAAGGCAAACATCAAATAATGTGTATAGCAAACTTCCTTTCATGTAAGAAAGAAATGAAAATAAGAAAGATTTAAATATACATATACACAGATACATACACATATACACACACTCATACATAATATTTTTTATTAGAGAAATTGTGAATCTACAAAATAATCATGCATAACATACAGGATTACCATACATCACCCCATCACCAGTACTTTGCATTGTTGTGGAACATTTGTTAAAAATAATGAAAATTTTTATCAAATTATTACTGCTAAGTGTAGTCATAGCTTACATTTAGTGTATTTTTTCATAAATCACTCTATTACTAACACCATGTATTAATATTGTACATTTTTATAGTTCCTGAAAGAATATTGTCATATTCATAGTGTTAACCACAATCCATCATTCACCACAGAGTTCACTGTAGTATAGAGTCCCAAGCCTTGTACAATCCATCCAAAGCGTACACTCAATGGCTCTCAGTTTGTTCACAGGGTTGAGTTTTATCATTTCACTCAATTTTTGAATGTTTTCATTACTCCAAAAGGAAAAAATCCCTTACCCTCTTATAATGCCCTCTTGTTGATCCTTAGCATTGATATAGTACTTCTTTGCCATTGATTCAAGAATTTTATAATATTACTGTTAACTATAGTCCATAGGTAAATTAGCTGTATTTTCCTATGTATCACCATGTTCTTTACACCTTGTAATAGTGGCATACATTTGTTCTAGTTCATAGAAAATCATTCTTGAATTTGTACTATTAACCACAATCTTCATCCACCACTGAGTTCACAATGTTATATAGTCCCTAGTTTATCCTCATACCTACACTATTAATAGTACTTGTAATAAGATTCACTGACACGATGCTTCAATACCTAACAGTTGTTGTCTTGGTTAGTGGTTGGGTGAGAGGGATAGGATGGCAGTGAAAATTCTAAGCATAAATATTTATGTATTTTTAACAAGGTTTGTGGGAAGCTGCCCTCGGCATCTGCTTTATCATGGCCATTCTTAGAACTAACACCATCTCCTCTTTTATTTTATTTGGGCACTCCCACTTTGGACATTTGGCCAAATGTCATTGCGCATGTCCCGCACTAAGTTTCTATCTCCCCATACTCGCTACATCTTTTCTTGTAAAGCTGCTGACCAGGCTCTAGTTTGTTACCTAGCAACTTGCTGACGTCGACATCAGATGACCCCTCCAAGAACCCGCTATATATAACCCCAACTTAACTTGAATAAACGAGACTTGATCAGAGCTTTGTCTTGTCTCCATTCTTCGTGTCTCTTGTCCCCACCATTCCCACTCCCTCTTTCAGGTTCCGGTTTGACTGACCTGCGGGCCGGGTTAAGTGGTGCCCAAACAGGGACCTGAACACGAGGGATGCAGTGAGGAATGCTGACAAAGAAGCCGGCTGAGACGTGAGAGATCTGGAGGACGCTGCAAGGGAACCTGCCTCACAATCGGACCTCTGTAAGTGATCAGTGATTATGGGACAGGAAATCAGTCAGCATGAGACATTTGTAGATGGTGTCAAAGATGCTTTAAAGACACGAGGAGTAAAGGTGAAAAGGAAACAATTGTTAAGGTTTTTTTGAGTTTCTAAAAGAAGTTTGTCCCTGGTTCCCCCAAGAGGGAACCATTGATGAGAGGAGGTGGGCAAGAGTAGGAGACACCCTAAAGGATTACTACAGAACTTTTGGGCCTGAAAAAATCCCAGTGACCGCTTTCTCTTATTGGAATCTTATAAATGAGATCCTAAGTATTCACCACAGGGACAGTACCATAGTGGCTGTTCTTGAAAAAGGTGAAGCCATTTTACAGAAAGGACAGGAAGCAGCCATTTTACAGAAAGGACAGGAAGAGGGCCGAGAAGGCGCTTACCCCGAGAAATGTACCCACATTTCCAAAGATAATCCATCAGATAAACCTAAAAGTCCTGATCAGGAAGAAGACCTGATATCCTTAGAAAGCGAAAATGAGAGCAAAAATAATACAAAAACTTCTGGCCTGCTGATAAAGATAGAAAAGAGAAAAACACGAGAGGAAAAGACTAAACCAAAACCAGGCACAAAGCATAAAAG
>JAQZBX010104864.1:0-10907 GCA_029593785.1 Cabassous unicinctus
AGGAAGAATTAAAACAGAAAAGAAGCAATGAAATCATAAAATATGGAAGGAGGAAAAAGTAAGGAAAAACAAAAGATAAGCAAGAAGATACAGTGTTTTACAATATTTCTTTCTAACATAACCTTTATATATACCTATTGTGGCAGTTGGAGATTATTTATGAATCCCCAAAAGAGAGATTATATTTGTAAACTAACCTATTCCTCTGGGTATCATATCCTTTAAATGCTTTAGATTCAGCTGACATGTCTTGATTTAATTATCTGTTAAGTTTAGGACTTTGATTAGACCTACCACATCAGTAGGGTGTGACTCAGGGTTGAGTCGCTGCCCCCTTGGTGGACTGATATAAATGGACACTCACTGAAGAAGATGCATGGGAAGAAAGAGAGCTCCATAGAAATGGAAGAGGAGAGAACTTTGATCCTGTGGCCCTGGGGAGAGATGAGCCATTTGTCTGATGGTTTGCAGCTGATATAGGAAGCCCTGAGAGACAAGCCCTATGCCATCCTATAGCTGAGATCAGAAGAAGCTGGGTCCATGGAGCCTTAAGAGGAAATAGAAAGGAGAAACCAGGCAGAAATAGCCTCCATCTTGCTTCGACACATGGCAACAGACTTTGGTGAGGAAGCAGCCTTGAGTTGGACTCTTTAGGGCCTTTGTAACTGAAAGCTTTTACCCCAAATAAATACCCTTTCTAAAAGCCAACAGATTTCTGGTATTTTGCATCAGCACCCCTTTGGCTGACTAATACACCTATTTAATTAAAGAAGTCTAAATTCTTCTGGCATGCATTATCATATTCTAGGTATTCAAAATATGATTGCACTCTATCTTTTTGAAATTTAATTTCCAGTCTACCATTCAAGACTTATTTAAATAGAATACACCTTTCATCTATTATCTCTTAGACACAGTTTTCTTATAATGACACATTCTCACCCTTTGTTCCTTTCTAAGAAAATTCTTCTCAGATAGACTCAAATCCATTTTCCACTTTATAATAAAGATTCTGACTCCATTTTCCATGTTTGACTGGCAACAGCTTTCACACTCCACTACTTTATCTTCTTCTTCTGTTTAACATTTGGGTTAGCTGAAGAGAAAGCCTCAGTGCTTTGGGAGCAGGAAGTTCAAACAAAGCTAGCCTCAGCCTATGTGTGGGAATCCTTAGCCAAGCCCCACTCCCTAATCACAATAAGATCCAAGCCAGTCTCTTTTCCCTACTCTATCAAGCCATTTATGGACCTGCTTCAGAGCCTGTTTTGTTTTACCAAGAAAGTCTCATTATGGGAGCAATAAACTTCTTCACATTCTTTTGGTGGTTGTTTGGTGTCATTATAGTTGACATCAGAACCAAATTTTGTGTAACTGGGCCATTCTATCTCTTGGGTTGACCACAACACACTTAAACTATTTAAATAAATCCTAATTCCTCCTATGAGGTGAAACCGATAAAGGTGCTTCTTCCCTAGTTATGTTCCTAGTTGTATGGCCATGTTAGCAAACAATCTTATTTCACAGCTCAGAACATAGGGAATAAGAAGAAATTATTTGCTCCCTACAGTCTCTCCTGTTTTGTGTTCTCAACCACTGGGCATAATAAAAAGCTATACCCTTTTTGTTTGGTGGATCAGTTTAGCAGAGTAGTTTTATTCCCATTTTCTGATACAATGTGTATTCTTCTAAGAGCAGTATTTATTTGTTTAATTTTTTCCACCAGAAATATTTGAAATAAGGTAGACAGATAAACTAATTACTGTAAATCCAAAGCCATATTCCATTCTGGATCTAAATAATTGATTTTTTTGTTGTTCTCATCTTAATTTTTCCCCAAGTTAATTATGACTCACTGGAGGTTATATACTGACTCAAATGACCTCATTAAATTATTCTCAATAATACAATGTCAAAAATATTATGTCTCATATTCAATTGCTACAAAAATTCTTCTATTATTAATTCCCCAGAGAGAAATTAAAGTAAAAATTAAGTAAAATTTTCTTAGAAATTAAAAATCAACAGCATTGCTCTGGTTTTATATTAAGACTTCATTTCAACAGTATCCTATCAAAAACCAAAACACAGCTGTCTCTTTTTCTTATGTCCATTAAAGATATAAACACACAAGTACAAGAATGCAAAAAAGCATATTCAAGAGAAAGCTAGAGGTTAGAAGAATGACAAGACAACATGTGGCTAAAGCATTTCCACAAAACTAAGAAACCAATGCTCATCCTCTAGGATAACATTATGCCAGCATGTCATGCTGTTCCTAGGACAAAGTAATCCAAGGTAGCATGAGCAATGTCTGTGTCTTAGGTAATGTCTTGGTTCAGAGAGCTCAGAGTACCTATGTCCTAACTCAGGGGTTCTTAATCATTTTTGTTCCACAGACTCCTTTGCCAGTCAGGTGAAAACTATGGACCCCTTACTAAATCCACACTATACTGTGTATTATTTAAGAAATATATCACACCCGCACTGGGACATCCCCACCAGAATAATGTTGGTTTTTTTTTAATTTAAATTCAAGCTCACAGACCTCTTTTTAAGAACCCCTGCTCTAACTGGTTGACCTGGACACTAAATCTTTAGAATGAATATATTTGCTTTTATTACAAAGCCAGTTTTTCCTAAAACATTAGTAAGATTAAAACAAGCCCCACCTTTCTCTAAGCCAAACTCAGCATTAATAGGCACTACCTTCCCCCGGTGTGGGACATGACTCCCAGGGATTAACCTCCCTGGCACTGAGGGATTATTACCAAGAGCCAACTAGCAATGCAGGTGGAAAAAGACCTTGACCAAAAGGAGAAAATATTAAAAACAAATGAGTTTATAGGGCTAAGAGATTTCAAAGTGAGTTGGGAGTTCATTCCAGAGGTTACATTTATGCATGTCTCAGCAGGATCTCATTGACTGCCACAGTAAACAGTTCCTCAAACAGTGGGGCTCCTGAGGTCTCTAGAGACATCCAGACACTATAAGCAGGGCAGACAAGCTCAGGAATTAAGCACTCTGTCAGTGGGCCTTACTCTGGAATTTATGCTCTCCACTGTAACAGAGTTAGACTCATTTATAATTTCCCTACACATGACTCTTCTGCCCCTTTTACTTGAACCCATATTTAGCACTATACTCATTAAATATATGTCCCAGAGACTTAAATCTTTGGTCTGTTCATATGCCATTTGAACCCTGAATCTCAGCAGAGTTTCAGCACCTACTCTCCAGTTCATTGGACTCACCCAAGACAATGAACAAGGATATGATGATGGACAATGCCCACCCCAAGTAACAAAGAGTGTCTGCAACTCAAAGCAAGCTAGTTCCATCCATTTACTCATAGGACCTAAGGACCCTCTCAAGTAGAAACACAGTGGGCATCACCATCCCCAAATCCTCAAGATTGGAGAATGAACAATGGACAAAAGTAGACTTATTATTATTCTATTACAGACTTATTATTATTCTAGTAATGGAAGAATTTTATCATTGATATAAAGGCAGTGGCCACCAGAGGTTATCAGGGGAGGGAGAAGGAAGAATTGGTGCAATATAGGGGCATTTTCAGGACATTGGAATTGTCCTGCATGACACTGCAATGATGGATACAGGCCATTATATATATTTTTCTCCCCTCCCCCATTGTTGTTTGCACTTGCTGTCTGCTCTCTGTGTCTATTCATTGTGTGTTCTTTCTGTGTCTGCTTGTCTTTTCTTCTCTTCTTTCTCTTTTAGGAGGCTCTGGAAACCAATTCTGTGACCTCTGTTGTGGGAGAAGAACTCAATTGCTTGAGCTGTCTCATCTCCCTGGTCTGCTGTGTCTCTCACTATTTCTCCTCTGCATCTCCCTTTGTTGCGTCATCTTGCTGCGTCAACTCTCTGCAGCACAGGCCAGCCTGCCTTCACCAGGTGGCCAGGGTTCATTTCCTGGGGCCTCCCATATGGTAGATGGGAGCCCAATTGCTTGAGCCACATCTGCTTCCCCATAAATTTTATCATAACCTACAAAATTATGTGAGATAGAATATAAACTATAATGTAAACTATAGTCCATGGTTAGTAACAATTTTTCAATATGGGTTCACCATTTGTAACAAATGTACCACACTAATGAAGGATGTTGTTAATGTGGGAAAGTGTGGGAGGGGGAGGGGGCATATGAGAATCCCCTATATTTTTTTATGTAACATTTTTATAATCTAAAGTTTCTTTTAAAATAAATTTTAAAATATAGATAGAAAAAACTAGTCCCAGTTCCCCAAGTTTACATCCAATCCTCTGATGATCATCCCTACACATGCAAAATGTGAAAGTCACCTGGCATCAAAGTTTCTCAGAACCTCCTGTGAAAGCTACCCAAGGTGATTCTAGTTTCTCCAGGAGCACATAGATGCAGCTTTAGAGAAACATGGGTCATCTGAACACTCCTCACGTGGTAAGACTAAAAACAGCTAACACAGCACCATGCCTGAGCAGGAATGGGTCCTGAGGTCTTTTAGTCAGGATGATAATCTGGGAATGTCTTTGGCTCATTGTCATGAGTACCGTATATACTTAAAGGTAAAGGGAGAAAGTGTATGTGTGTGAGAGGGAGAGACAGAGACAGAGACAGAGATGGAGAGAGAGAGAGAGACATATGTTTTCCCTTTAGTGTAAATTAAAATTCCATCCAAAATGTATACACTCTAAACTCTCTATTCTCCTATTACTAGTGGTTTGCTTATTATTTTAAGATTTTCATGTAAAGGATTCTCAAAATATGAGCAATGAAGACTGACCATTGTGTAGGAGCTACTTAGCTATGACCCCTGCTAGACTTGGCCAGATTCTAAGTCCTTGTCTAATTTCACTTGTGGTCCCAAGCATGTTGATTTTTATAACCTATTTCTTATCTTATCTGGATCTTTGATCATACTAACCAAGATGAGTTTTCTTAAATTTATTAAAAAATATCTTCTATTGCTACTAATTTAGCAAAAAGTATATATTTTCATGCTTTCCTAAATACATACTATATAATTCTACTTTATAAGACCTCCAGCTACATGCATTGTATGCATTTATTTATTAATGAAAAGAATGTTCCTACTTCCTTACAATGGAATTCCCTTCTAAGTTATATTACCATCATAGAAGTCTAGTGTATTGGTCCTTCCTGGCTTGTTGATTATTGCTCAGGAGAGAGTTCCTTGAGTTACATATACCTTAGGTGAGGTATTTCCCCTCTTAGGTTTTTCAGTGTTTTGGAATGGCCCCAAGAACTGGGAGGAATTTTGGACTTCATAGGATTGCCCCCCTGCATTGCTTTACCTGTATCCAGTGTGCTCACATTTATTGACCATTTAATGATGCAAAAACATATAACAGGACTCAGAATTTATTCATGTTTTATGTGAATTTTGACATATGAGGAATTTACATCATAATTCCTTCCACATATAGCAATCTTATTTGTTTCCTATTAAATAGTGATACACGTATCTGAGTTTTTTAAAAGCTATCCTTACAAGCCATATTCTGGTTATACCTTATCACACAGATAGAGGTCCTTATGATGTCCCATGAGATATGAATGATCTTTGAAAGGAGGAGGGTAAGAAGATTTCCCTAAAGACCATCTGTATTAGTCAGCCAAAAAGGTGCTGATGCAAAGTACCAGAAATCTGTTGGCTTTTATAAAGAGTATTTATTTAGGGTAGAAGCTTACAGTCACAAGGCCCTAAAGAGTCCACTCATGGTACCATAAGAGGTACTTTCTCACCCTCTCTGTTGCCACATGTTGAAGCAAGGTGGCAGGCGATGTCTGCGAGGGTTCCACCTTCCTTCTTCCTCTTAAGGTTCCGTTGTCCAATCTTCTTCCAATCTCAGCTGTAGGCTGGCATAAGGCTTGTCTCTCAGGGCTTCTCAGCTGCTCTCTTCATTTCAGCTGCAAACTATCAGGGTCATCTCTCTTCCCAGGACCTCTGCTATGTCTATGGAGCTGTCTCTCTTCCTCTGTGTTCTTTTTTCCTAGTATATTTACTTGAGTGACTGTCCCTTTATATAGCCCACAAAGGGGGTGGGAACTCGAACTGAGTCACCTTAATAGTGTGATCAAATCTTGATTTAATAAAGTAAAAGTGAAACCTCTGAATCTAATACAATGAAAGGGGCATCACTCCCAGAGAAACAGGTCAGTTTATAAACATAATATCTCTTTTTGAAATTCATAAATAATATCAAACTGCCACACCAAATAATACTGTCTGCTAAAGGACTTGGAAGTTACATATTCATTTTGTTGGGTACAGTGGACCTCATTCCTACTATAAGAAGAAAGGGCAATAAGTCCATTCTTTTCCTGCTTTCTTCATGGCCAATTTATAGCTCAGTCTTTATTATGTAATTAGTCTTTCTACCTGCTCCCCTTCCAGTAGGTGGTATTAAGAAGACAGAGAGTTACACAAAGAGTTTCACAAACTTCATCATGAGTTTTTTCCTAAAGGTTGTTTTGAGACCACGCATAGCCAATGAAACAAACTATACTTCAAAGTTACATCTCTACAGCCATTTTAATTGTTTGATATATTATTAGGAAATTCTCCATGTAACTATCTGTTATCTCCATAATAAAAGGTTACATTTTCCACTATGTAGGCACATGGACAGTTTGGTCAATTTGAGTTTCTTTCCAGGGTCCTTTCATAGCCTTACTCATAAACATTCCTTTTCCTGTAATTGCCAGAAGTCTGCAAGCTACACAGAGTTAACATAATTAAATAGGTCATTTCAGTGATTCTCACTACTTAGACAACTGACACTACAGTTTTAAAGAATCAATATTTTCTTTCAATCATGCTTTCCTGAAATAGATATATGGTTCCAGTCCTCTAGACCCTTTAAGTTAGTACATTATCTAGTGTAAGCTTGGGTTATGCAAATACCAATTTTAACTATGGCAATGTTTTTAATAGCATCCTTATTTTATTTACAGTCAGTATTTAAGTGCTATAGTTCATTCCCCTATTATATTTGCCTAGTAGTAATGAGCCAGTAACTAGTTATCAGTGGTTAAGTGTTTCCAATATTACCAGGAAACCCTCTTTCCCATTATTACATACAACAGAGACCCATGGATAGACTCTAAGAACAGAATGTGATGTTGCAAGTCAGCATGCATTTTGTTGTGCATGTATAGGATAAAGTACCTATATTTTTGCTGAGAAAAATATCTCTTACTACTGTTAGGCAGATCCATACTACTATACCCCAAAACAAGATTAGACAGGTATCTTCTTAAGAAAGTGTCAATGCTAAGGAGTTTCAGGTACTTTATTGATTTCTTCCTTCTATTTTGAAGTTAGAATTGATCGGTTTGCATCAATTTGCTTAGTAAGGTATGTATATTGAAATGTCTTCCAAAGTTGGACTAGAGCAAAACTTGCCTAGGAATGAAATAATGATGCCTCTATTATGAGCTTGTTTGACTTGCTGGGTATTTCTGTTAGCCATGTTTTAGACCTTGTCAGGATTAAGGCCTTGGCAAAAACAGATGGGTCCAAAGACATCCTGCTCACCTCAGGACTTTGACACCTTGGTGTTAGTTAATATTTTGTTCTATGAATGGCAATAAAACCTCCTTAGAAGTAATACAGGTCATTAGTAACCAGTTCTAGGTGCTTTCATGTAGTTTCTTAGGTGCCCTGTACTTTAGACAGACTTTAAAATTTTCATATCTTTCATAGATTCTCCTTTTTAAAGGCTAGCATATGCCATATTTTCAATTTAAATATTGATCATATCTAGTTCATTTAAAACTATTTTTATTTTGGTAATTTATTTTAAATGATTCTCAAGTGATTTAACAATAAAAGTAGAGTAGAGCGTTCCATCAGTACTTTTTAAATTTGTTTTCCTAAATCATTACAGATAATGGATTTAAAAGTCCCATGTTACTTTATATAGTGAAATATAAACTTCACGACTGGTAATTTTTTTCATATGAAAAACAACTAACTAAAGTATATCATTCATACATGCACATACATAAACAATAAGTGTATAGTAAAGTTGTTTTTGTGAACTTACAAAACAAACATGCATACCATCATGCAGAACTCCCATACATCACCCCACCACAAATACCTTGCATTGTTGCGAAACGTTTGCAACAAATTATGAAAGAGCTTAAATAAAGTATTACTACTAACTATAGTCCATATGTTGCATTTGGTTTATTTTCCCTCCAAAATACCCTATTATTTCTTTTTGTTCATAAACCATATAATTTATCTAAAATTTACAATCAATGGCATTTGTTAAATCACAAAGTTGTGCATTCATCCCTTCAATCAATATTAGAGCATTTTCATTACTCCAAAAACAAATCACTATCATACCTGTATATTAATACTACTAATCACAAGTCCTATGATGTGCTTTCACCATTTCTATTCATTTCCAAACATTTGCAAACAACTTTATACCAAATCTGCACAGATTAAACCTCAGCTTTCCATTCACTAACCACATTCTATTCTCTGTTCACTTATATTCTAGCCATTAACTCCATGAGTATGCTCATATTTAGTTCATAATAGCAAAATCAAACAATATTTGTCCTTTTGAGCATGGCTTGTGTCACTCAACATAATGTCCTCCAGGTTCATCCCTGTTGTCATATGCTTCACGACATCATTTCTTCTTACAGCTGAATCATGTTCCACCATGTGTATATACCACAGTTTACTTATCCATTCATCAGTTGATAGACATCTGGGTTGTTTCCATCCTTGGCAATTGTGAATAATGTTGCTATGAACATGGGTATGCAGATGTCTATTCGAGTCACTGCTCTCAGTTCTTCTGGGTATATACCTAGTAGTATAGGCATTGCCAGGTCACATGGTAGATCTATATTTAACTTCCTTAGGAACTGCCAAACCGACATCCACAGTGGCTGTGCCATTCTCCATTCCCACCAAAAACGAATAAGAAATCCGATCTCTCCACAACTTCTCCAACACTTGTAGTTTTCTGTTTTACTAATAGTGGCCATTCTACTAGGTGTGAAGTGATATCACATCGTAGCTTTGATTTGCATTTCCCTAAAAGCCAGTGATGTTGAACAATTTTTATGTGTTGTTTTTGTCATTTGTATTTCTTTAGAAAAATGCCTATTCAGAGCTTTTGCCCATTCTTTAATTGGGTCATTTGTCTTTTTATTGCTGAGTTGTAGGATCTCTTTATCAGGGATATTAGACCCTTGTTGGATGTGTGGTTTCCAAATACTTTCTCCCATTGAATAGGCTGCCATTTTACCATCTTCACAAAGTCCTTTGAGGTGCAAAAGTGTTTAATTTTGAGGAGGTCTCATTTATCTATTTTTTCTTTTGTTGCTCGTGCATTGGGTGTAAGGTTTAAGAAACCCCCACCTACTACAAAGTCTTGTAGATGTTCCCCCACATTATCTTCTAGGAGTTTTATGGTCCTGGCTTTTATGTTTACGTCTTTGCTTCATTTTTAGTTGATTCCTGTATAAGGAGTGATATAGGAGTCCTCTTTTTTCTTTTAGTTATGGATATACAGGTCTCCCAGCACCATTTGTTGAAGAGACCGTTATTTCCCAGAAAAGTGGACTTGGTAGCTGTGATGGTTAGGCTAATGTGTCAACTCAGTCAGGTAATTCTGTCCAGTTGTTTGGTCAAGCAAGAACTGGACTAATTATAATACAAGGACATTTATGGACTCATCAGTGAGTTTACTGCATAGATGGCTGATTACATCTATGATCAACCAGGGAGATTGCCATTAGCAATGAGTGATGTTTTATCCAATCACTTGATTGCCTTTAAAAGGGGAAGTGATTCCAGCATTCAGAGAGAATTTCCCAGTTTGTCTTTGGACAGCCAACATCTCCCAGGTACTCATAAAGGACCTTCATCCAACTTTCATCAAAGCCCCTGGTTTGCAACCTGCCTGCAGAATCTGGACTTGTGTATCCCCATGGTCACATGAGGGAATTTTATAAAATCTCATACTATTTACAGATAGCTCCTGTTGATTCTGTTTCCCTAGACAACCCTGACTAATATGGTAGGCTTATCAGAAATCAGTTGACCATAGAGGTGAGGGTCTATTTGTGAACTCTCAATTAGATTCCATTGATCAATGTGTCTATATTTATGCCAGTACCATGCTGTTTATAATACACTTCAAGTTCAGGAAGAATGAGTCCTCCAAATTTGCTCTTCTTTTTTAGAGTGCTTTTGGCTATTTGGGACCACTTTATTTCCAAATTAATTTGGTAATTTTGATTGGCATTGCATTGAATCTGTAAATCAATAGGGTAGAATTGACGTATTCACAAAGTTTAGTCTTCTGATCTATGAACACACCATGTCCTTCCATTTGTTTGTTTTCTTTGACTTCTTTTAGCAGTATTTTGTAGTTTCATGAATACAGATCCTTTACATTACTGGTTAAATTAATTTCTGGATATTTGGGCCCTTTTGTTGCTATTGTAAATGGATTTTTTTCCCCCTGATTTCCTCTTCAGCTTCCTCATTACTAGTATAGAAACACTACTGATTTTTGTGTGTTGGTCTTCTATCCTGCCACTTTGCTGAATTCATTTATTAGCTCTAATAGCTGTGCTATAGATATTTTGGGATTTTCTCAATATAGAATCATGTCATCTGCGAATAGTGGGAGTTTTACTTCCTCTTTTCCAATTGGGATGACTTTTAGTTCTTTTTCTTGCCTATTTGCTCTAGCTAGGACTTCTAGCACAATGTTGAATAACGATGGTGTCCATGGGCATCCTTTCTTGTCGCTGATCTTAGAAGGAAAGCTTTCAACCTCTCTCCATTGAGTACGATGTTGTCTGTGGGTTTTCAGATATGCCCTTTATGTTGAGG
>JAQZBX010104865.1:0-10908 GCA_029593785.1 Cabassous unicinctus
AAAGCAAGCTACAGAAAAAAGGTCAACCTAATTCTTGGGATAATTTCAGAACCCTGGCTCTCCTAGCTAATGGCTGAGAGATTGATCTAATCAAGTTAACTTTCCCTGCTGGGTGGCTTTTTCCAAAACATTTCAGAGAATCCTTTTATCAGAATGCAAAGGGTCTTCCCTAAAATGATGTTGCAGTGAAGTTAGGAAAGACAAATTGAAAGGACAACAAAGGTCAGAAAAGATCTTAAATACCAAGAAAATGTGATTATCTTGGTAAAATCACTCATCAATGGCAAAAACACACACTTCCAAAACCATAGGATAAAACACATGAATGGGCATTTCAGTGAGAAAATGCTCATCAACATACTCCATGTCTTTTCTCTCTAGAATGTACTTAGATTTTGCAGGACTTAACTAATTAGTCCTAGGTCTGGTACCTAAAAGGATAATAGTCTTGTGCATTCTTGGCTTATTCCCCAGCCATGCTTTAAGGACACTGAGGAATGACAATAGTGGGATAAAGGAATGTCAGTCTTGGTCATCAGTGGATCCCTGGTCACCACATTTTTAATCTTTCTTTCCCTCCTCTTTGCCTGGTCAGAGGCTCTTGAATTTCTAGAGTGCTGTGGAATCAATTTCTTCTTTGGCTGTCTTCTGGGTCATAATTCACTAGTTTGAGCTGTTTCTGAATTACAATCTAAATGAGACTTGCAGCTTCCCTATGGCTAAGTACCATTTTCCTATGCTGAATTCCTGACAACCCGTGATTCTTAAAAGCTGTCTCTTTTGAGAAGCAATATGTTTTTTTCTGATTAAAAAGAAACAGTTACTGTTCTATACTTATTTTAGTTGCAGTTATCCCAACTTATCCACCCCCCATACTTTTAGGCATAGGCTTGCCTTCAAAGTAGGAGTGTCAACAAACCATCAATAAACCTTGCTGTTCCATAGTGGCTTATGGAAAAAGAAGGGTATGCTCCCAGCTCTTCCTGAAATGCATTCAAAACAATATTGACTGAGTTCTAGCAAAGTATGCTTGCTTCTCTGGCACTCAGTGAGTTTATGTCTGATTTTAATTCCAAATGAGCACGCGCCATCAAACCCAGACATTCCAATCTACAGCACAGGTTCCAATGGTTGGAGGTAGCTAGAAGCAGTTTGGCCTTTAGTTGCTGTTTTTTAGTTGCTAGAGACTCTTTTTTTTCTGCTTTACTCACTTCCCTAGACATACAAGCTAACCAGAATTTCCCTAGTCCTCGAATAAATAATAACTAACATTCGTGTAGTGCTTTAAGTGCAGGGAAAGGGGGAATAAGAAGAAGCCTCGTAATGCAGTCAACTGGTCTGAATTTAGATGCCTGCCTCCCCTCCCCCATACAGGTAATATACTCCTAATCACGGGTATTCAGATTGATGGCTTTATTATGCACCAATATGTGCTAGTGTGCGAGGTATGTAGTTAGCAGCTGGCACATTTTAATGAATTCAGAATCTATTTTCAGGAGATGCAAAATTGATAAAGAAAAAGGCATATCATAGAGATATATGCTGAACTAATGTCATTTCTTTTTTATAGTGCTATTGAACTGGTAAATCAGAGAATTCCAGAGTGCATCAGGATTTCAATAAGGCTTTGACAGAATTCTCATGACATGTTTTTAGATGAATTGTAGACATGTGGGCAGCATAATAGTGAGCTATTTTCTGATTTAACAACTATGTTCAAAGAGAACTGATGAAGAGTTATTTATTAGTCTGCACAGTATTTTATAAAGGGCTATCCACAGAGCTTTGTATTTGGCCTAGTTCTGGTTACCATTTCTCCCTGGGGGTGGGAACCTGGCATCATTAGTTCTTAAAGCTTCCCAAGTGATTCCAATCTGCAACCAAGGATGAAAAATCACTGATCTAGGCTCTGTGGTTCACATATTATTCTATGTAATGTTTTAAACGTTCAGATGTCTCTTACTGATACCAATCACTGATTTCCAATGATCCAATATTTGATACAGTTTCACAGATGCATAGCATTCAAAGTTCTAGGATAAAAGTTTGAAAATTACACATAAAAATTTTTCCACAGGGTCCAAAGGGGACTCCAACTGGATGTCACTGGGAAATTTTGCAAATACCAAATTTCATCAAAACCAGTTGACAAAAACAGCCCTGTTACGTGTGAATGCAAAGTTAGTAAAGTGGTACTCTCTTGGTGCTGAGAAACAAAACAAACCAAAGATTTGTTTTACAGAAATGACTCTTCTTCCTTGTTTAGAATTAGGTGATTATAATCACAAGTTTATACATATATATATATCTTCAATTAACAAAACAGTTGGGGAAATCAGCAGAACACCAACATTGGATTTCCCTATTCACAGGGAAAGTTTAATTTTAACTCCAATCACTTTGGCAAACAGAAAGAACAAGACACTTTATTATTGAAAGCTGCACTAAAAAATGTCCATGGATCACAGAACAAAATGTCCAAGGCCAATTATGTTGAGTACAAAGACTTCATGCCGTGGGGGACAGTAAGAAGCTTGTCTCCTTTCTGTCTCTGGAACATTACCAATCTCATAACATCAGTACAGTTATTAACTCTGTGACCTTTAAAAGGCATTTTATGAGCAAATTAGGTCAATTGGTACAGAGCAATTTTACATTAAAAAAATCCCAACCACTTTATAACTAGGGGGAGAAGTAACAAATTCCTTGCATCAACAATATATATGTTAACAGGCATCTGTAATATTCATAGAGGGTTTGCTTAGTTGTAACTGAGACAACAAAGACACAAAAAAGCCACGGTGAAATGCAAACAACCTTCAAATGTATAGACCCAGAAGTCATCCTTAGCCTCTCTTGTTCAGTGTTACCTGTTTATGTTATTGTATTGAACTCTTCAGAGTCCTCTACTCCTTGATGGGATTGGTGTGCAGCCAGTGGGGTGGGGAAGTTCTTGGGGGGAATGGGGAATCCAATGTGCCTTCATGAGTGGGTAAAAATCACTCTAAGTGTCCTTTCTCTCTCATTTTCCTTTCTTACTTTTATAGTCATATATCAATTTACTACAGTCTATCTATTCTCTCTCTCATCTGTCTATCAATCTACAAATATTTTTCCTACCATGAGCTAGACGCTGTGCTAGGTGATTTACATATATTATTTCATTTAATTTTCACACTAATTCTGCAAGATAGATATTATCACCATTTTACAGATAGGAAACAGGCTTAGAAAGGTTTTACATGATTTGCTGGAGATCACAGAGCTTGTAGGTTGTGTCAGGACACCCAGATCTGTCTGACTACATGAACCAAATTGTTTTCATATCAACATGCTATCCCCCACTCTACCACTCTGTCTTCCTTCTACTTATTTTCTTCTTTCTCCCTCAAAGCCTAAAACAGTGGATGGGAGGTCGTATTGGTTTTAAAGAAAAAAGGAATAACCTAGTTCTATTTTATACCCTCTTGAAGGTCTGGATGATTTTCTGTTTGCCCTTCACATGGCCTTGTCACCAGGATCCAAGAAATGCAGGCTCCCTATGGGCTCATGTCATATCTTTTCCTCTCCAATCTCTCCATGGTTTCAGTAACTATGTTTTTCAAATTCCAAATAAGGGCATATAGCCTGGGACATTGTGTTTTCTTTTAGAGAATATGAGAATAGCATATTTGAAATCAGAACTAAAAAGTACTTGTGGCACCTAGCAGAAAGATAAGCCCAGAATAGGGCTGGTTCAATATGGACTTGATTAATTGGAGGTTGATCACAAATGGAGAGTAATGAGCAAAGTTAGAGTAAATCCTTATCAGTGGAATTCAACAGGGTGGTCTTTCTGACAGGTCTTTTTGTTATAGCCTTAATGTAGTTTTCTTGAACCTGGTAGCTTGTTAAGCTGCAAGTAGTTGTTTAGATACAAGGCTATGGATTCTAAGAGACAAACTGTTAGTTATGAGTTCTAATCCCAAGCTAGAAGATGCCTATAAAGATTAAAACTTGTTTTCTCTTTACTAACAATTAGCAGCCTAGCTAAAGAGTGATCAGTTGTAATTGGGGAACTGAAGAAGGTGACAAATGCATTACTGAAACCAGTTGCTTTATAGAGCCATTTATTTAATCCTTAAATTCTGAAGGTTGTAAATTACTAATTAGAAGGCAAAAAGCAAAACAGCCATAATCTGTTTAGTGCCTCCAAACTCCAAAGATTTAGAAAAGGAAATCCATGGAAACAAGAAGGCTGATGTGTTCTTTCACTACTATTTCTTAATGGGCAAAGGTGGTTAAACAGTAAGGGAAAGCCCAAGTAATTATCTTGATGCTTTGGTCCACAGGTCAGGGGTGGCCTTGATTAAATTCATGGAGGGCTGACCTGCAAACGGTGGGAAAATGTCCCTTCTTTCCCATTCAGCCTTGCAGGCAGCTAATCATCAAGCACGTCTCACTTCCAAATTGTCTCATGAGAACAGAGCAATAGCTCATAGCATTCATTAGGGCATTCACTCCTATCTGTTGTTTACTAATCAGTGCAGGGACTAGGACAAGAGGCCAAGTACCAGAGAGGAATTCTGAGGGGGTGAGGAAAAGGCTGTTCCCCTCTCCATACAAAGGGAACACAGCTCTCGATTACAAAATGTTCAACTGCTAAACAACTCATCAGTTTGGAGGCTTCTTTACATGTATAGAAAACCAGATATATTTGACTTGAATATGGATTTTACAAGCTAAAAGTGAAAACAATTAACCATTTACTATGGAAAATGCTTTTTTTTTATACCAAGGGTAAATTTTATTTTTAGATTTTTAGTGGTAATGAAGCAAACAATATGCAAAATGCCTTTGGCATTGGCACGGTGCCTGGTTTTGGGGAGAATTTGATTCTGTGCATATTTCCTTTTTTCACCAATATATCGCCTTTTATAAATACAACAATAAAGCTCCTGGCTCACCCCTAGGCTATATACAACAAAATAGCTGCTGACTAACTTGAGCACTGAGCAAGCATTTTTCCTCCTCTGAATAGAGGATGGTGGGGTTAGGCTATGAGACGGAGATTTTCTCTTTGTGAAGGTGTCTTGACAATTTGAAGATCAAATCTCTGATTCTCCAGTAGCAATCTGAGTTACCCAACCCAAACTATTTCCATTTATTTCTTCCTTGAAAGTCTAATTAAGTTTATGATCTCACCAAGCTGACACTGTGTCCATCTTGGTGTTACATTCAATATCCAGCAAGCTGCTGTTGCATAATAAATCATTAGTGATAATGAAGTGAAATTTAATTTTGACAAATATACCTGTGGAAATGCATTCATTTACCTTTAAAATTAATTATAAAGCAAGTGTTTCTTAGATCATTTAACCATGGCATGTAATAAAAATTCACATCTTGCTTTAAAAATAATACTTTTTTTGTACACCAGAGAGGAATACTAAAGAATTTTAAAGACCCATGTCATTAGAAATACTGGTAACAATGCACTTTAGAAAACTGTTGAGCTATCTTAAGATAAACTGAAAATAACTCAGGGTAATTTTGAAAATTATAGCTAGGGCTTCTATGTCACTTGTCCCAAGAAAGATCTGATCCTTCTCACTTGGTGGAGGCAAGAAATGACATTTGGTCTTCCCCTTTTCTGTAAATGGGATACCTGAATTCTCTTCTGACTTACCCTGAGTGGATTTTCATTAAGGTAAGGGGGTTCACCTTCCACCATTTCAATTGCCATAATCCCCAGAGACCAGATATCAACTTTTGGACCATATGCTTTTCGAGTCACCACCTCAGGTGCCATCCAATAGGGGGTGCCCACCATAGTGCTTCGTTTACTTTGCTCAGGTGTGATCTGGGCACAGAACCCAAAATCAGCTGCAGAGAAGAAAAGTCAGTTAAAATCAGCTCAAATTATGTTTGTTTTACAATAGGTCACTATCAGATACAGCTATACCTTCCTCTGTTACATACTGAGCTTCCACAACTGCCTAGCTCATATTTTGTTACCTGATCTGTCCACTGGTCCTGGTATTAAAAGCGTCAGAAATAACTGGCTCAATCTTACAGAATCTTGCAGTTTTCCTCAATCTTACAGAATCTTGCAGTTTTCTAACTAGGTATTTGTCATCCAGCTGATGGAAGTCACTAAAAATCTGAAATAGTAAATCCCCCAAATCTGGTTATGATCTACAGGAACACAGTGTTAGAAAAACTATTTATTTCAAACTGGAATATAACTGATTTCAAATCAATCACTTTTAACAGCCATTATCATCTCAAGATAAACAGTAAAAGAGCAAAAATTCCCTGATATTCTCTTCAACACCATCTGAACCAAAATACCTACTCAGTTTAACAGAGCCATCCATCCCGAGGAGAATATTGTCACTCTTTATGTCTCTGTGGATCACTTGGTTTGAGTGTAAGAAATCCAAAGCTTGGAGGCACTATTGAATCAGAAAAAAAAGTTCTAATTATATCACAATATTTTTTAAATTCTGAGTTTCACTTTCAGATAAATTTTGATAAAAGGGTACGATTTTATATTGTCAAGATTACTAAATGTTTTAACACCACACTGAAAGCACATTACCATTTAAATCATTAACACTACTTAGCATTATATGTAGGAAGGCTCTCAAGTCAGACTAGGACACGAAGAGTGATAGCGTGGTAAGTATCACCAACCATCAACACAGCCATACAAACCAATTAATATGTTTATACTTTGACCTAGTTATCTGGAGGATATGAATTAAGCTTGGTCTCACATAGATGTAATAGGTTTCTGCTTATGTGGTATGATTTGTTTCAGTAAGTCTGGAATGGGACCCAGGAATCTGCATTTAAAATAAGTGCCTCAGATGCTTCTGATGGATAGCCAGGCTTGGGAAACACTCTTAGGCTATGTTGTAACTATAGGTACTTGTTTGGAAATAGCTCTGTATTGTAATACTACAGGATGGAAACCACAGGCTCAAGGTAGAATATTCTCCTGAACGACAAGTTTGATTCATATGTTTTTGAGGAAGGGTGCAGGGAATGAGAGGGGAGCAAGGAAGGAGAAAATTTAAGTGAACAAGTTAACAAAGAGCACGCAAAGATTAGCTGAGATCATTTGGTTTTGTTTCCCTATCGTTGGTTTGCAAGCTTCAGTGGGTCAGAGTTTCTACTTGTCTCTATAGTAAACCTCACCACAATGCATAAGGTAGATGGCAATGCCCATGATGAGACTACAATGATGAGTGTGTTCTTTCTAATATTGAAAACAATATAATAAAAATATCCTTAATTTATCTTGAAACCAAAGATTTCCCACTGTTACTGGGAAAAAAGACAGATTCTCAGAACCACTGGAGTGCTATGAGTGATATTCAGATGACACTGTGAAAGACAGCTATTTTCTGGGCTGAGGGAGGACCTTGCTTAAGTTACCTTCTAGACACCAATGGGATGACTGAAAAGTGATCTGTGTATTTTACACGGCTCACAGTACACATGCAGGACAAAATAATTATATGTAAAAACTTCCCCAAATCAGAAAGAAGCTCCATGCCACCATCAATGTTTTCCATGTTCAATGAGATTACAGCATGCAGGCTTGGACATGGGGCATCTCACAAAGGGCATAATGGAACTTAGAAAGATCTATAGAAAAGCAACTAAAATAAACAAGTAGTCTAGTATATGTACTAGACACAGCAGTGGTGTGCTGTTAGGATAGGATTTAAATTGAAGTTAGACTCTCCAATTTTTTTGGCAGAAAAGATGTGTTATTGTTATGTGCATGTAATAAAAATTCTGAATAATCAAGATATAACTGCCAATTTTGGTTTCTAATAAGTTAGAAAAGCTCTATTGTCTTACCTCTCTGCAGACAGCTGCTATCTGTCCTTCATCCATACAGGTCTCTGTGACCACATCAGTCAAAGAGCCACCAGCCAAGTATTCCATGACTACCCATAGCTCATCACCCACTAAGTAGCTATAACAAGAAAAGAAAAAAGACTTTAACTCAGGCCTAAGGAAGTGGGACATATATATTCCCATCAAGAATGCAATTTGCAGTTAGTCTCTGCATTTCATCATACTAAACAACAATGGGAAAATATTAATGATGGTGATAATGAGATACCTCCTTAACATTAGAAGATAATATGCATGGAAAATCAAAGGGTTATCAGATATAACCAGCAAATTTGACTGTGCAGTAAGGAAGATGGAGCAAAGAGACCTCTGGTGACTGACTATTGTCAGTTATTCCATGGTAAAAGCTAGTTTCAAGGAACAGGAGCCATGAATAGCCCATCTGGATAACTAAAGCCATGATCTTCACTTCTTGGACTATACTGGCCCATGGTGTCTGGATTTATAAGATATTTCTTCAAATCTTAGCATTACTTTGGAGTTTACTGAATTAATTACTGAAATGTTTTCAGGGAGTCACTGAAAAGAGACTCACACTTGCAACGGATTTGCTGTGCTGAAGTCTCAGTTCTGATGGAAGTCAGTTTTGCCATCCCATAATCTTTATAAGTAGTTATTTAGAAACTTGTCCCAAGTGATCAAATATGAGGATGAAAGTCATCATGGCCATACAATATAGGCAAAAGAGCATGAGGTTATTCAAGTCACCTGGGACCATCTGAAGACACATTAGCATTATTATCAGGTCTCTCAGGTCCCCTGCTCAGCAAGAGGGTCAAACTATAGTGAAGTGAATGACCTCAAAGATTCAACACTACTCCAAGATCCACATCATTGTAAACAAGACTTTTGATCCAGTGGTTCTCAAACTGCAGTGCCTGTAAGATTCACCTGGGAAGCCTGATAAAAATGACTCCCAGTGACTATACTAGGCGCTAAATAAACATTTGATGAAATGTTTAAAACACCACTGCTCTATCCTGTATGCAATAGCCTATTTCCTGCCTACATGAAGTCACGATCTTCAAAAGGAAACTACAAAAATTGCTTATGTTTATAATTGAGTCCATAAAATATATTTCTTCAAGTGTTTGATAGGTGGACATATATAAGTGGGTATAAGCTTAGCAAGTGCTGATACTCTACTACTTTATAGCATTTGAGAAATATTGTAGAATGAATGAAAAATTAATAAATCCCGAGTAAAATAACTTGCCAAGAAGACAACATGCCACCAACCCCCGGCCCCAAAACAAGTACATACCTATCTAAATAATTAACAATATTGGGATTCTTATTTTCCCTCATGACCAGAATTTCATTAATAATTAATTCCTTTTTAGGCTGCTGTTGAAGGTTCATCTGCTTTATGGCCACCTGCATGATGATTAAAATAAAAGGAGTTACAATCATTAGAATCAACACAAATATCCATATTTTGGGGGACACAGAGTGAGACATATAAATTCTTTATCTACTAATCTTCATCTCTGTGCCATAACCCCACACCCCTTTTCTTCCGGTCAATCATTAGTAAATCATCTACTTCAGATTCTTTGGAAATCAATGAAGTAAACTCCCATGTCAACCCAGTGCTGTCTGGTTTAGGGATGAACTCTCTTGACTACCCATTTTTTCAGGTATAGATGCCATCAAAGAGGAAACCTGATAAATATGAATAAATGGTAATATAAATCTGGATTGAATGTCAGCACTTACCTCTTGTCCTGTTGCAATGTCTAGTGCTGTATAAACAGTGCCTGATGCCCTGTGAAGGTAAAAATTATCAAATTAACAAGCAGTCAAGGTATCACTGATATATTTCATTTGAAATATAATGTATGTGGTTATTTTCAAGAGAGGAAAATTAGTATATTCAAGATTAAAGGAAAAAGTAGAAAAGGAACAACTGTACAATATAGTAACTGAATCTGAAACAACCACGATGTATCCTTTTTGGTGGGTTAGGAACTCTAAGCCATACTTCCTGGCACCAATCTGTGTGCCATGGCACTCTGCAGTAAGGAATTGAGCAAAATGGCCTTATTCCTGTTGGGAAACTTCTGGGAATTTTTGAATACCCCTTGGATGTTGCAACAACCAACATCGCAGGTTTCTGATTATACTGAAGTAAAGTTTAGGAAATAAATTATCTTTTGCTTAGGCAACTATGAATTAATCTTAATTTTTAGCATAGGGACAGAGTGACTTTATTCATATATTTCTTTTTTTTTTTTTAGTGTGAAGGCACAATTTTATTTAGCTATTTATTTATTATTTTTAAAGAAGTTCTAGATAACATACATGTTACATCAATAATATAGAAGATTCCCATATACCTCACCCTCTCCCCCTCCCATGCTTTTCTCCATTAACAACATCTTTCATTTGTGTGGTACATTTGATACAATTGGTGAAAACATATTGAAGTATTGCTACTAACCATGGTCTATAGTTCACATTATGGTTTACACTTTGCACCACACATTTTTATAGGTTTTGACAAAATGTATAATAGCCTGTATCCATTATTGCAATGCCATGCAGAACAATTCCAGTGTCCCAAAAATGACCTATATTACACTTATTCTTCCCTCTCCCTCCCCTCAGAGACTTTGGAGACCACTGCCTTTATATCATTGTTACAAATTCTTCAATTACTAGAATAATAAGGCTACTTTGGCTCATAGTTTGCATTCCTCCTTAATGTTTGTTCTTTCCACATTCTTGAGGATTTGGGGATGGTGATGCAAACTTTACTTTGATTGAGCGGAGGTTTAGATCCCATGAGGAAGATGGCCGGAACTGTCTTGCTTGCAGTTGCAGATACTCTCTTTAGGAGGGGGGTGGGCGAACATCTTCATCTAACAAATCAATTACTCTCAGTGCTGTACCTATACTGAAGCTACACAAAGTAGCCATTTTTTTCTTTTTGCTGAATTTCTCACTCCAGTCCAATATTCTTTTAAATTAATCATTCCTTAAGTCTTT
>JAQZBX010104866.1:0-10905 GCA_029593785.1 Cabassous unicinctus
TTTGCAAAAGTATAAAATCATGCTACTTTTCTCACTAGTTTTTGATGTTTCAGAAAATAGTTTCTATTAGTAATATTTTATTATTTACATTAATATGAAATCATGTAAACAAGTTTATTGCTGCTATTGTGTGAGAATAAATTATTATAAAATTTCTGTTCTAATTTCTAATACCGTGAAAATACAAATAAGTATTTGTATATTATTTGAAATAAAGACAAAGCCACAACCATTAAACCACAGGATAGTAATTGCATACTTTTAAAAAATAATTTATTATTTCATATAAACATGAATTTTAGATTCTTTATGTGTGTGTGTATGTGTGTGTGCGTTGGTAACTGTTGCTTTTAACTTGAGAATTTTCAAAGAAATGATAACTTCTTTATCAAAGTGTGACATATCCCAAAATTATTTCTTGCTTGATTTTAATTTTAAAACTTTCTTTAAATCACTTAGGACAACTTATTAGAAGGGGAAAGAATAAAAATTATAAAGTTGTAAGTTAAATGGAAATTTATGATTTATATATAAACTTGCTGATGAGGACATTGGATATCAGAGAATTCTTAAAAGACTTAAATAGAATCAAGATTCAGAATCTGGACCAATTAAGTGCTACCTCTGCAGAATAGTAACATTTTCTGTCTTTTACATGGGATTTGAGAGAGGGTGCAAGATAGGGATGAGGGCAGGACAATTACCTGTAAACATTAAGAACCATTTTTATGTGATAATCTTATAGGCTCAATAGTATTTTATGGGATATCATAAAGATGAAGCAAGTTTAAGAGAGGTTTTTTAAATTAACCAATATGCTAAATCTAGGAAATATAAGAACTGTGAGGTACAAGTCTCTACTCTTTGATGCTTTCCTTCCTTAATGTAGCATTTCTAAATGACCATATTAATGAATTGCACATTGGAGAATATGTAGAACAAAAAGAGTTCAGAATTAGTATTTCATATAGACCATGTTTTCTGAAAATAACTGTGCCAGAATGATCAACATGATTTCCATACATTTTTTTAGTTGGTTATAGTTTTGGTTATTTGTTAGAACCAGAAACCTAATCTCTAGAAATCATACTGAATTATCCCAGTTACTACAAACAAATCATTGGATTTTTTCCCCCCTGTCATCAATATAGATGAAGACCTTGTATTTCGTAATTCCCATTTTTATCTGGTATTTTGCATTTCCTAGTGGAAATCTCTTTCAACCACTGTCATCCCCCATTCACTGGACTGTTTTTTAACATTAATTCTTTGTTCAGCAGAAATAAGGAATTCCACTGAAATTGGACAACATACATTTAATCATCATTTACTTTCAGTATTTTCTTCTTCCTCTGGTAAAATGTTGATTGTTTTTCTTATTTGTAAGAAAGACAGAATTGAGGTAGTTAAAGAGATTTATGAGTTAAGATTTGGCTCCAGTTTAAGCCGAGAGATACTGTGGGTGGATACATTTGGGAATCTGGATAATTAGAAATTGTGAGTAAAGATTTTTCCCTAGGAGTTCATAACAGACAAAAACCTGAAATGGCAGTAGTTATTTATCATTGACTGCACAGGAGAATTTGGACAATATCTGTAACTTCAGTCTACAGTAAACTTTTTTTAACTTCTTAGAGTTAAATGTTTACAAACTTTTTATAAATAAAAAGAAGGCTATTTTCCTATGATCTCCACTCAGCAATTTTTACATAAGAATATTCAATCTGACATATGTCAGAGGCAATTAACAGTCTCTGCTAACAGAATACCTTCCCGACTTAGCAAGCATTTCTTGTTCCTCATTAACCAAATTATGTTCAGGTCATCTATCATATCTCTGACAATAATGCTACTTTCATGCTTAATTGGTTATATAAATGTGTAATTATGGAACTATGCAGAGACACTACTGTAAATTCTTGTAACCGTGGCATTTTCCTGATATAAATTGGGATGTTATTTGATCTACTGTAAGATTTAATAACACTAAAACTTAATGTAGCATTTGTTCAATATCAATGAAGAACCCTCCAGATGTTAGTAACATTTTAGATAAAATGTTGGAAACCTCAGTCAACATTATTCTGAATATTCCATTAAAGGAAGGCATAGTATTTTTATGAGAAATATTATCTCTGGCATTAAGCACCAATAAATAATCCAATAGCTTGTTACTAAGTAGAGAGATTGAAAACTTGACATACGGTAATTAGTAGAATTTATATCTTGCTGAGGGATATTTACAGTAATGACTACATTCTCAGAATACTTTTGGATCACAGCAAATATTGGCTCATTGAAAATCAAGAAAATCATGTTAGTGAAAGAGGAAGGATATTAATAGTTGTCTTAACATTCTCTAACTTTTGCTTTTTCTCTTCTAATTAGCACTTTTCTGATGAGTGCTGACAAAATGAGACTTTGACATAAATTGCCAAAGTTCTTTAAACCCCCATAAAAGTAAGATAAATGACATACGGCAAAATGTTGACATGGTAAACATTTACATGTAATTTTTAGTATAAATATTTTAATATTAAATATAAAAATCTATGCTAGATACCAGATTCATCACTAAATATTGTATTTTCAGCTGCATTTAGAAACAATAAAAATTAACAATGACTTGAACAAGTTGGAATTGTGTTTCTTGTTCACTTTGAAGAATTCTGGTGATAAGTACTTCAGGGTACTTATCACCAGAATGCGCCACAATTATCAGGTATACAGACTCATTCTTTTTTCTCTTTTGTCATTCTAGATTGGGGGAGAAACTTTTTCTTGAAGGACTGAGAGGAAACATTTTAGGTCTCACAGGTCAAACAATCTATTACAGCTATTCAACTCTGCTTTTTTAAAAAAAAATTCAATTTTGCCATTGTAGCACAAATGATGTCATAATCTATATGAAAATGGATAGGTATGATTGTGTTCCACAAAAACTTTATATACAAAAACAGGTGGTTGACTGGATTGAGCTCATGGGCCATAGTTTATGAACCCTCTTGAACAGAGTGGCTTTCATCCTCAAGGTCAACTTATAATTTAAGATAGATGCTAGAGCTCTAGACACATTCAAGTTTAAAGCCAAAGAAGTACAAAAGATGAATGGGCAAATGGGTTCCCATCTCAGTAGAATCAGTCCCTCTTCAAAATTTTTTTTCTATTTTTTAATTTGTTGAAGTAAATCACTCATACATAAACATGCATAAACAATGAGTGTATAGTAATAGGTGTGAACTTACAAAACAAACATAGATAACATCATACAGGGCTCTCATACCTCACCCTACCAACAATACCTTGCATTGTTGTGAAACATTTTTAACTAATGATTAAAGAGCATCCTCAAAATATTACTACCAACCAAAGCATCTTACATTTGGTGTATTTTATAGTTTGTACTAAGATTTAGAATCAGCTCCTTTAAATAGATTTGCAAGAAGTTCCACACAACATTTTCACTTTTATCTCACTGCTAGAACTTAGTCATTTGGCCACATCTAGATTAAAATAAGGATTTATGTTTTTATTGTTATGTCTACCATACCATCTTTAGGTAAAATGAAATGTCCAAATGCTAACAACTTTGAGCTAAATATTCTGAACTCTAGGTTGAACTACTTTACCATCTTCCTTTAAAACATTAGTAGAGTCAATCCTATTGTGCCCCACTTTTCTGTTTGCCTCAGTGACGACAGGAACATCAAGATTACATGGTCAACCAACAAATCTTAGTATTTACCACGTCATTCTGTTGAAAGAAACATTTTCCTACCACCATGTCTAAAAGCCTTACTTCCATCTATACTCACATTTTCTATATTCCTTTCAATTATAAGAGAAACATCGGAAGTACATGTTATATCAAAGAAAAATCCCTATTCTTGGTTTCTAGATCCCATCTCTTGTAACGTGTCAGGGATTTTACTTTGCAATTAAATCATGTTTTCTTATTATTACATTAATATTATGACAGCATGCAAATGTCCTCTACAATCTCCCATCAGACAAAATAAATCTAAGTAGAACCCTGCCTGAACTTTAAGCTGACATCTTGCTCCAATTACCACTTCATTCATCTAGTTTCTTTATTAGTAAAATAGCTCCATTTATTTGTCTGGACTTGTTGCTTGCCTTTGTTTTTCCCACTTTATTCTGGCTTCCATTATTACCAGCCATCAAACTGCCTTTATTAAGGTCAGTGACCTCCATTGTGTCAAAGTAAAGGTAACTATTCTTCTTTTCGTATACGAAATTTTATCAGTTTTGACACAGTTGACCAACTCCTTGCACTTATTGAAACACTATGATCTCTTGAATGAGACATCATACATATTTCATTTTCCTTTTACATTACTGACCTCTCTTCCTAGTCTCTGTGATGGTTAGGCTAATGTGTCAACTTGGCCAGGTAATTATGCACAGTTGTTTGGTCAAGCAAGCACTGGGCTAATTGTAATACAAAGGCATTTATGAGCTTTATTCATCAGTGAGTTTACTGCACAGACAGCTGATTACATCTATGATCAACCAAGGAGATTGCCATCTGCAATGAGTGATGTTTATTCAATCAGTTGAACGCTTTAAAAGGGGAAGTGATTTCAGCATCCAGAGAGAATTTCCCAACTCCTCTTTGAACAGTTAACATCTCCTGGAAACTCATCAAGGATCTTCATTGGACTTTCATCGGAGCCCCTGGTTTGCAGCCTCCCTGTGGAACCTGGACTTGTGCATCCCCACGGTCACATGAGAGACTCTTATAAAATCTCATAGTATTTACAGATATCTCTTGTTGATTCTGTTCCCTAGAGAAACCTGACTAATGCAGTCTCCATTGCTTCTGCCTCTTCTATATTGACTTATCCCATGGATGGAGTGGAAACCCTAATGATTGGTTCTTAACATTTTTTATTATACACATTTTTCATAGAGAGTTTCATTAAAACTTCTACTTTGAAAACAGCCCCTTTGCAGATAATCAACACATTTCTGTTTTAGCACTGACTTCTCCCTGAAATTAGATCTCATTTCCAGCTGCCTATTTACCATCTTCATTTGGAGGTCTATTAGACATCTCAAATCTTGCATGTGCAAACATAGAACTTTTAATAATCCAAAACCCAAACCTATTCTTATTCCTGTCTCATTCCTTTAGTAATATCAGCATCTTCCCCAAGATGGTTAAACCCTACATTTCAGAGTAATCCTTCATTAATCTCTCTCCCTCATTTTTTATATTCAATCCACCACTAAGACCGTAATAAGGTACAAAATGTTTGATGTTTCCAGTTCTCCCCATTTCTACAGCAACTACTGTAGTCCAAACTATTTTCATTTCTTCCCCAAGTATTGAAATAGACTCCCTGCTTCCATTTATCCAGGCCTATAATCTCTTCTACACAATTTTTCCTTTTAAAAATTAAATCATATAATATCACTTGTTTTATTACAGTCCAGCTTGTTTAAAATTACTGTTACTTTTTCAAATCAAAGACAGATCTACATTTCAGAGTGCTGCTTACTTTACTGGCCTTTTCATTTTCTATTTACTCACTGTATTCAAGTCACAACTTTTTGTCTCCTGAAAATGCTAAACCATTCTTGTCTCAGAGTCTCTGCAGTTGAAATGTTTCTATCTGTGACCCATGCCTGGAACCGTATCAGCATTTCAGTCTCAGCTCCCATGTCAGAACCTCTGAGAATCTTACCTTAACCCAATTATTTAAAGTAGCCCAACCCAGCATTTGGTAATACATCATCTTGTTGTTTTGCCTAAATAGTACCTTTTACTAAGGTTTGTTTGTTTTACTTCTTTATTCTCGCTTTCTTTCCAATAGGAAAAAGGTATCAATTAAGAATCATCATGTAAACTATAATCAACACTTAGTGGCAATGCTCTAATATGTGTTCATCAATTGTAACAAATGTACCACACTAATGAAGGATATTGTTAATACGGGAAAGTGTGGGAGGGGTAGGGAGTGAGGCATTTGGGACTCTATACTTTTTATGTAACATTTATGTAATCTAAGTATCTTTTTTAAAAAAAAGAATCATTAGGGGTCTTATTAAAATGCCGATTCTGATTCAGTAAATCTAGGTTGGGGTCTAAGATTTTGTAGTTCTAACAAGCTTTCAGGTGAAGTATATTTGTCTAGGGATCTCATGCCTCCCATTTTGTTTTTGTATATCTTCTCATAGGAGGTTATCATAGTTTCTCAGCCAGGGTTTAATTAAAGAATATACTTATGAAAAACAATGAGTTAAAAATTTCTAACAGATACATTTACCCTGAAAGACCATCTGTAGATAACTCCCCCAGGAATGACTTCTAAAAGCTCACCTCAGAAGTGGGTCATCCAAGGGAGTATCTCAAATGCCAAGATCAACAAGTTACCAGTGGAAAACACAAGTCACCACCAACTGGCTGTATCCAGAGTCAAACCATCCCGGGTTATCTGCAAAATGGGGATGCCACAATCACAGTGTTGTGGACTGAACAATGCCCCTCACAAAGATATGTTCAAGTCCTAATACCCAGTCCTGTGGATATGAACTCATTTGTAAATATTCTCTTCAAAGGTCCTATTAAGGTGAAGCAAACTGAATCAAAGTGAGTCTCAATCCAGTATGACTGGAGTCCTTACAACCAAAGGAAATTTGGACCCAGTCAAGAGTAGGAGAGCAGAGGAGACAGGAGACAGATGACCATGCAATGGAGGCATAGACTGAGTTAAGGACGTCTGGCAAGCCACGAGCAGAACACTGCAGACATCGAAGAAAATGTGACCTGCTGATGCCTGGATTTTGTACTTCCAGCCTGCAAAGCTGTGAGACAATAAATTTCTGTTAAACAACCAATCTGTGGTATTTGTTATAGCACCCATGACAAACTAAGGCATACAACTTCTGGCAACACTCCTATTTTCAATACTAGCATAACTGATGGTTTGTGTCCTACTTCTCTACCCATTGGGTTCATTTGAAAATCAATACCTACATAATTATATCGAAATTCCATTCAGACTCCTAGCTGCAAGAGATTCAGAAAATTTAGCTTTTAGTTTTATCAGTTTGCAGTAAAAAAGGCATTGTAGGAGGATTCAGCCCTTAAAAGAGAGCTATTTATACAGGGTCTTATTGGTTTTTACTGGAATATGTTTCAAGTTTTACATACCCTTTTTATACTTTCTCCCCTTAAATTCCCATATGATTAAATGATAAAATAATATGGGTCTGAGCAGGAAAAAATTGAGTGTCAAAGAGATGTTTCATTCTGAGTATACCCTTTTCCTCCAACCACCAAAGATTTGGTATATCAAGCTTACTGTGAATTATTTCACAGGAGGATTCCACATTCTTCACACGAATATCAATTTAACTCCCAAGATCCACAAATTTTAATGAAACCTTTTTTGTAATGTCTTTCCTAGTTCTTTCTTAATCCTTACTGATAATTTATCATGCCCTTCTCTGCACCATTAAAGCATACTTTATTTTCCTTTTCTTGTAGACAAACTAATACAAAATCAGCAGTCCAATAGTTTCTGCTTCATGTTGTCTCCTTTGACACATGGCGATCTCTTAGAGAACAAAAGTTGATTCTTCTCCGTATGCTCAGAACCTCTCTTTCACTCTGTCTCTCCCTGTTTTTGTTTCTTTCTCACCCTACACAAGCACACACACCTGAAAGTAAGAGTGCAGGTGGTTCCAAGAAATTTCTTTTTTTAAAAAAGATTTACTTCGTTTATTTATTCTCCCCACCCCCTCATTGTTTGCACTTGCTGTGTCTATTCATTGTGTGCTTGTCTTCCTTTTAGGAGGCACCAGAAACCAAACCCAGGACCTCCCATGTGGAAGCGAGATATCTAATCATCTGAGCCACCTCCGCTCCCTGCTTTATTGTGTCTTTCGTTGCATTATCTTGTTGCATCAGCTCACTGCACCAGCCCATTGTGTCAGTTCACTATCTTCCTCATCTTCTTTAGGGGGCACCGGAAGCTCCCATGTGGTAAGTGGAAGCTCAATCACTTGAGCCACATCCATTTCCCCCAAGAAATTTCATCATTTCCATGTATATGAAAAAATAAAATCCTGAAAAAAAAATCCTAAATCCTCTCCATATAAAGACATAATTGTGTAACTTGATAATACAAAATTAAATCTTTATATATAAAAACGACATGTTTTTATTTGGCTGCTAATAATACAAAAATTAAAATGCTTCAAAGAAAGATTTATTTTTTGGCTTTTAAACTATTCCATATTTTACTGAAGATGTTGAAATAGAGTACAGGTATGAAAAATGGGAGAATATGTAATGCATCTGGAGACCCAAGTGCCTGCAATACATGACCAGCTCTGTCTGTGAGAAAGACCTAGAGCTTCTTAAATGGATATAAGGCTTTTCCTCAACAGTGACTAACTACAGTGCCTTCCTTTCAAAGCAGAACTTGACCAGAACAATTGATTAACTGGCAAAGAGTTTCAATTTAAGATTGAGTGAGCCCTTCTGTAATTGTCTTTATTTTTTTGATTAATTATTTTTTTTATTTTTAAAGAAGCTTTAGATTGCATAAATGTTACATAAAAAAATAAGGGATTCCCATATGCCCCATTCCCTCCCACACTTTCCCACATCAACAAAATCCCTTATTAGTGTGGTACATTTTTTACAATTAATGAACACATATTGAAGCACTGCTACTAACCATGGATTACACTTCACATTATATTTTATACTCTGTCCTGCACAATTTTGTAGGTTATGACAAAATATGCAATGGCCTGTATCTGTCACTGCAATGTCATGCAAGACAAATCCAATGTCCTGAAAAAGCCCCTATATTATACCTATCTTCCCTCTCCCATCCCTCAGAACTTCTGGTGGTCACTGCCTTTATATCAATGATAGCAGTTTTTCCATTACTAGAATAATGATGTCTACAGTAGAAAAAAAAAAAAGTCTATTTTAGTCTATTTTTCATTCCTCAATCTTGAAGATTTTGGGATAGTGATGCCCACTCTGCTTCTAATTGAAAGGAGGCTTAGATCCCATGGGGCAGGTGGATGGAATTATCTTGCTTTCAGTTGCAGACACTCTCTGTTCCTTGGGATGGGCATTGTCCATCATCATCTTCTTGTTAGTTGTCCTGGGTGAGTCCAGTGAATTGCAGACTAGATGTTGCAACTCTGCTGAAACTCAGGGCTCAACTGATATATGGACAGATTGAAGATTTAAGTCTCTAGGACATATATTTATCAAGTAATTGTCTTTAATAAATTCATAAAAATGAAAATTGAAAGCTTTCAAGAAGATGTTCAAAACTACTGATGTAGTAAATAGTGCAATTAAAGCTTCTGCTAAAACTCTTTGCTTAAATCGTAATATACTATATAACCATGTTTTCACAATCTGAGCTTTTTAACATTTGTGTTGTAAAACGGGTAATAAGACTCTGCATATTGGGATTTTATGGAAATAGAACACTTTTGTCCAAACACTAAAATTTCTATAAATGGGAATTTAATTGCAATAAGAGTATTTTAACAACTTTTATAGTTTTTGTGATTATAGCAGAACCAACCTCTACCTAATGTTAGGAGAAAATTCAAGTCTAAATAAAGATATCTGATAGCAAGCTGAGAAAGTTTGAGGCTGACTTACAGAGGAGTTAAGATTTACTATCTAATTTAGAATTCACACATTATGATACTTCTAAAATTATGGTTCACATTTTTTCCTACTTGCAAGGTCTCATATCTAAATATGAATAATTTAAATAAAATTGATAATAATAAGTCATAAATATTTTAAATGTATATACCAATACTATTAAGACTTAATACAAAATAATTATTTAGCTTTCCATTTAAAATGGAAATATGATAATAATTTTAGATATAATTACTATATTGAACATATAATGTTTCTTTTTTTATTCAATCATTCATTTGCTCATTTTTTGTTATTTTGCATATAGCTCTGGAGTGCAGTTAAGAAGATTAGTCAAAGATAAGAGTATATAATTTTGATCCATAGTTTGCAACATCAGGAGGTCTAAACTTCAGGAAAATTGTAATGTGGCTGAAAATTGGAATATGCCTTTTTGCTGCTGAGCAGACATGTTCCAGGAAAAAGCAGGAAAAAATGTGAAGAAAAGGCTTTGGGAAGATATTTTGTAAATGTATTATCTCATTCAATTCTCATAAATAATCATAAAGATAGTTTGGATGGTCCTATAAAGGCTCTTGTCTAGTTTTTTCTTTGTAAATCAATTTTATTGCTATATATTCATAAAGCATACAATACATCAAAAGCATACAATGAATAGCATTTGGTATAATCACAGAGTTGTGCATTCATAACTTTAAGCAATACTAGAGTATTTTTATTACTCTAATAATAATAATAAACAAAAAAAAACAGAAAAATATTGTACCCCTTATTAATAATGTCTCAATCTCTCTATCCTTCCCCTGCCATATATAGCTGCTATTTTATTTCAGTCTAATTTATTTTCTTTAATATTTTACATAGATGGAATCAAATAAAATGTAGGAGTTTTTGTCTAGTTTCTTTCACTTAGTTTATTTTCTTTTTCAACTCTTAATGGAAGATTATTGATATATTACTTTATATTACTGTCCATACTTTGGTATGGTTATATTTTTGACTGATATTAATATCTTCTAACATTAGCATACATTTGTTCTGTTTCAAAGAAAAACAGTCTTATATATGCAATATTACCACTACTCATATTTCACATGATGTTTTGCTATGCCATACGGTCACATGTTACATTTTGTAGCTTTCCTTCTAGTAATATACAGGACCTTAGACTTTCCCTTTTAACCACTCTCAAGCCATATGATAGCACTGTTAGTTAAAACACTATG
>JAQZBX010104867.1:0-10908 GCA_029593785.1 Cabassous unicinctus
CTCTAACATGAGTTGAAGGCAAGAGAGGTCCCTCCACGCTGATCTAGCTGCATCTGCCTTAAAATTGGACTTGATTTCTACCATATTTTGGTATTTACTTGCCAGTATTCATTTTTGGTGATAATGTTTTTGTCTGCTCTTTTGTTTGTTTTTGTAGTTATTTCAGTGGCTATATCATTGCTACGTACATGTCTTTTAGAAGCTCAAGTTCCTTCATTTATTTTATAGGTTTCCTCTCCTCTCTCTCTCCCTCTCTCTGTCTTTTATGAGAGAAGTTGTGAGTTTACAAAACAGTCACGCATAAAATACAGGATTCCTCTACATCGCCCCACCACCAATACCCAACATTGATATGGAACATTTGTTACAATTGATGATAGCACTTCTTTTATAATTGTAGTATTTTTTTAAACAGTAGTTGACTTTGTTACAATTGATGAACGATTATTAAAATAGTTCTATCGTCTATCATTTACATTAGGTGTATTTTTCCTCATTCCTCTCTTTTTTAACACCCAAATCTTTAACCCATCTGGATTTGATTTTAGTGTTAGGTATAAGGCAAGGAGCCAGCTATTTTTCTCTCTGAATAATTACCTAATTGTTCACAATATCACTTTTGAAAAAGCTTTCCATTCTCAATGATTTGTGGTAACAATAATAATAATAGCTTAAGAAAAAATTGGCCACCCCTTCCTATCCCAGGGAGTCTTCAGAGTAAATGAAAAATAGGTTTGAGTCTGGAGTCCTTCCTGGAAAACAGCCACAGCTGCCAACCCTGGCCAGACGTGGCTGGAGATTCGGAAACTTGAAGAAGCAAGCCCTCTTCCTTGACAGCCAGCGGCCAGGAGAGCCTGGCATATAGTGGGGGGTGGAGGAGACAGGAGTGGATCTTGACCTTGGGAAGGACTTAAGTTTGGTGTTCTTTCCACTAAAGACTCCAGGGAAAGTTTAAGTTATCCTGAGCTGAGCTTTTCCTCTCCCATATAAAACTTTCATTCTGAAATGATCCCACCCTCCAGCTAGGGAGGTGACCATAGAGAAACCAAAAGGGCAGAATGGCAAGGGAAGGGAGGCCTCCCCAACCCGTTGCCCTCCCTGGTTCCAGTGAGGAGAGGGCCAAGCTGCAAGGACAAAGGTAGTTTATGAAGCCTCCCAGCCTCTGTGGGATAAAAGACTTGAAAATACTCCTTTGCTTACCCTTACCTCCAACCCTACCTTGACTGCCTCCCCTCCCTTTGCAAGGTCCTCTTCTCTCCTGGCTAACTTGTAATCAATCACCCTTCTGCTCTCTGCTTAAAAGAGGAGGTATAATGTAGGGGTCAAGAGCATGGATTGGAGTCAGACTACCTGGGTTTGTATGCTAGCTTCTCCACTCTTAGTGTGGCTGTGGACCAGCTACTTAACCTCTCTGTGCCTACAGACAGAGCAATTCCCAAAGAAAGGGAGACAGTGTGAACTGAACAACCAGCCAACCAGACTTCATCTAGCATTGGCTTCCATGCTAGGCATTGGGGCAATAGTGCCGGTGTGTGGTCTCATTTAATCCTCAGAGCAGTGAAGTCATTTTGGGAACTTGAGGCTCAGTGAGGGTAAGTGACATCCTGGTAAGTAGCTTAGCCAAAACCACGACTTTAGATGCTCCTCACTGCCACAGAAACAATGCTTACTCCTCCCGGAATACACAGGGCAGTACACTGGAATGTCGTTTGTCCAGAAACAGTCAAGTCCTGCCCTCCAGTGCTGGCCAGGATCCAGTTGTAGTCAACAGATTCCACTCTGGTTAATTTACGCAGAAAGAGATTTCACACAGGGATTTAGGTGCATTTAAAATGGGTTGAGAAGCAGAAAGAGCAACGTTAGCCTCCAGACCACCCTGCCTGTACCCTTGTAGCAGATTATATTTTCTGAGAATGGCATAAACAATATCTTCCATCCCATATGTTCTTTTACAATGGAGCTTCCCACTCCCCCATCAAGAGGTGGAGGCTATATCTCCACTGCTGGGAATGTAGTTTGGTTGTGTGATATCTTTTGGCCAATAGAGTATGGTGGGAGTGACCAGTTCCTGTGTCTGGCATAGCCCCTAATGGCAGCTTCTGCTTCCTCCTTTTAGGAATGCTTGCTCTTGGGATACTTGCTCTCTGAGCCCCGTCACCCTGCTGTGAGCAGCCCAAATGACATGGAGAAGCTGAATGTAGGTGCTTCAATCAACAGCTTCAGGTGAACTCTCAGCCAATAGTAGCATCATTTGCCAGCCACCTGAGTGAGCCACGATGGACATCAGCCCAGCTGAGCCTGCAGATAATCGCAGTCCTGGCTGACATCTGAAATGTAACTTCATGAGAGACCCCAAGAGAGCCTACCTGAACCCAGTCAACATGGGGGACCATGAGAGATAATAATAAGGTATTGGTTTAGGCTACTAGGTTTGGGGATGGTTTGTTACGCAGCATTAAATAACTGAAACAATCCTAATGATAAAAGTACTACCACTGCTGCTGAAAACATTATGTTAAGTGAAAGAAGGGAAATGAGAAATCACCTGATAAATTAGGAAGCTGCCAGGACAACTGCTGGCTCAAAAATCATATCACCCCTGCCATGAGCCACACCTACCAAATAGATGCCTTGCCCTGCCCCTCTGCCCATAAAATCTCATAAATGTGCATCTGTTTGGTGGACCTCAAAGCACATCTAGAATCCTAGCTGTACGAACATTTGGAAAATGTCATTTTTAAAGCCTTGAAGCCTTGAAGATAAAAGAGGATTGCAATGGGTGCTGAGCAAAGCAATCCCACAGTACCCGCCACCCCTCCTAATTCCTAATTGATGAAACAGTTGCAAGACAAGAAAATAGAAACAATATTCTTTAAATTTATGCTACATAATTCAGACTATCTCTTTCACCTAAAATGTCTCTTTTGCATTCATTGCTCTGTAGACTTGGAACACAGTTCAGCACACTAGATTAGTATAGTGTTCAAAGAGATCCTACTTCTATCTAGCCAAATAATTACATCCACTGAGAGAGTTCTTTGATCTTGGCTGTCTTTTTAGAAAACACAAAGAGCTGTTGAAACAAATGATAGTGCTTTGATATTTGGTAACATTTTAAGCAAAAGGACATAGACGTCTTTGTAGGTTGGACTCACTGACCACAAATAATGAATATTTTACAGTCTTAAAATATAAGTAAAATTTATTTTTAAATTTGTTGTATGTTGTTCCCTGCCCCTGAGGTAAGATTCGTGCAACATAAAATTTGCCATTTGAACCATATTGAAGTGTACAATTCAGTGGCATTTAGTAATTCATAACCTTGTACAACCATGTCCTCTATCTAGTTCCAAAGTGTTTTCATTGCCCCAAAGAGAAACTCCACACCTCCTTAAGCAGCCACCCCCCACCCCATTTCCTCCTTCTCCTATCCCCTGGCAACCACTAATCTGCTTTCTGTCTTTATGGATTTTCCTGTTTCACATAGTATTTCACATAATATGCAACCTTTTGCATCTGGCTTCTTTCACTTAGCATAATGTTTAAGAGGCGCAGCCATGTTGTAGCATGTATCACAACTTCATTCCTTTTTATTGCCAAACAATATACCATTGTATGGATATACCATATTTTATGTATCCATTCATCAGCTGATAGACACTTGGGCTGTTTCCACCTTTTGGCTATTGTGAATAATGCTGCTATGTACATTCCTGTACTTGTTTTTGTTTGAATATCTGTTTTCCATTCTTTTGGTATATACCTAGGAGTGGAATTGCTGAGTCTTATGGTTGTCGTATGTTGTTTTCATTGCAAAACTTTCTTGCCTGAAAATGTGTTGAATCCTTGCTCTGCTAGTTACTAGTTGTGAGATCTTGGGCAAGCTTCTTAAAAAAAAAAAAAAAATCTCTCTATGCCTCAGTTTCCCCATCTGTAAAGTGGGGGTAACAATAGTACCTACTTTATAGGATTGTTGTAAGGATGCAAAGCCTAGAACAGTGCCTGGCACGAGGTCACCAGTCTAAAAGTTTGTTGAATACAATTCACAAATTGGACCAGATAATTATAATATATTTAATCAAGACAATAAGTTCAATAGTACCAGTTCTTCAAAAGAGGTTGTTGTTTATTGATTTCCCTTTTGACAATGCCTATCACTCACTACAAAAGAACACTTTTCGGGGAGTGGATGTAGCTCAAGTGGTTGAGTGCCTGCTTCCCATACATGAGGTCTGAGGTTTAATCCCTGGTACCTCCTAAAACAAACAAACAAACGAAAAAACCAACCCTCATTGGGGAACAGATGTAGCTCAGGACCTCCCGTGTATGAGGTCCTGGGTTAAATCCCCTGTACTTTCTAAAAAAACAAAACAAAACAAAACATCAAACTATTTCCCCCCAAAATAAACAAAATAAAACATGTAAAAGCTATTGAAAGAACACTGAGACACCAAACTTAACAATTAATCTCAAATAACTAAAAAGAGTATTACAACATTTAAAAACAGTTTTACTAATGACAAAATATAAGGTACTATAATAATAGCTCCCACCTTTTGGTTTTGAAGTGAGGATTCTTTCTTCGTTCAGCAAGTATTTATTTAATTACCACTCTGTTCTAGACTCCGTATAGAATAGCGAATAAAGCAGGCACTATCCTCACAGAACTTCCAGTCCAGTTGGGGGGAGAGGGAAGCAGCAGAAATGGATACCAAGTTAAATAATTGTATAATTATAATTTATGTGAAGAGGATATCATAAATAACTTAAAAGAAATAACGCATATATAGTAATCAGAAGAGTGTCTGGACCATAATAAGTGTGTAATAAATGTTACCTGCTATTATTCATTTTTCCAGTATAGTTTATGCAGTTTATTCACCTGAAAAAAAAAAAATTCCATCATTTTACGTTTCAGTTTACTGCCCTCTAGTGGGGACTTTGAATCACAGCCACACGAACAGGCGAGAAAGGTCGAACGGTTTTAAAGTTTCAGCTGCTGTTTACTGAGCTCCTGCTGGCTGGGGTGCCAGGCTGTGCACTAGACAAGCTTTTGAAGGAGGGAACGCCTCTGGGAACCGCAGAAGGCCGGGTCTGCTCTACTCCCTTCAGAGGACCTCCTGTGCACGCTTGGTGCCACCCTCCGGGGGCAGCCCTGTTAGCCTGTGGCCCAGCTAATCAGACCTTCAAAACAGAATAAGAAAGAGCCAATGAATCCCCAAAGAAAGGAGAGAAAAAGTATTTGGACCACCCTGATGGTACAGCATCAGAGCTAAGAATGCTGCCTCTGAGGCGGCTGGGATGGGTCCCACCCCAGAGATAATCCAGTGGCTCCCAGATAAGTCTAGGTGGGGCCCGTGACTTTTTCCTCCCTTCCTCAACATCTTTACCATAACCCTGAGTTTACACAGATAGTCTCACTGACAAAAGTGCTCTAAATATGCCACCCCATTCATCCTTGCAAGCCTCCTGAGAGGCAGGTATCCCTGTCTCACAGATGAGGCACCTAAGATTCAGAGAGGTTGAATCACCTACCCAGAGTCCCACAGTTAATCACTGGCAGAGCAGATTTGCATTCACTGCTTCCTGCTTTCAAAGCATATGCTTTAGCCACTAACCCATACTGTCTCCTGTGTTATTGGATACTGAGTGTATTGGAGATAGATTAGATGTTCTCCCCTCCTTTTTTTTTTTGTTTTAACAGAAAAGGCATTTTTTAAAAACAACTAGGCTAAACAACTTTAATCATGTTATCAGATAATGTTTTGTACATACCTTTCCCCGCCCCCCCATGGGAGATAAACAGCTCCACAATTAGATCCAGATTAAACCAGGTAAAAATACTAAACTTGCCAATTATCGTTGGTTTTGGTTTTAATTATTAGAGAAGTTTACAGAAAAAAACATATTTACAGAAAAATCATGCATAAAATGTAGGGTTTTCATATATTACCCTTTTAACATCTTGCATTAGTGTGGTATTCGTTTGTAACAACTGAAGAAAGCACATTCTTATCATTGTATTATTAACTATAGCCCGTGGTTTACCTGTGGTGCACTGTGTTGTACAGTCCCATGAACTTTTTAAAAAATTTTATTCTAGTAACATATATACAACCCCAAATTTCCCCTTTTAACCACATCCAAGTATTCAAATATATAATTTAGTGCTATTGATTATGTTCACAGCATTGTGCTACATACTTTTAAAATAAGTTAATACCAAAATTTGATCTCTTACTCTAAAAATCTGTAAGTTTTCCTTTAATCAACTCATTGTGAATCTGATCATGGTTTGAAAAGCCTTCCCCAGCAGTTTGGGCCCACAGTCTTAGGGATTGTTCTGTTTTAGCCATGGTCAGACAACTGCCTTCCTAAGATACCTAAACTAATTCAGGGATTCTTAATTCTCCCTGTACAAGTTACCAAGAACCACTTGGGTAACTTTTATTTATTTATTTATTTATTTATTTTTGAGGTACCGGGGCCAGATTGAACCTGGGACCTCATATGTGAGAAGCCGGCACTTAACCACTGAGCCACATTGGCTCCCCTAAGTTGGTTTTTTCATTTGTTTGTTTGTTGTTTGGTTTTTTTGTTTTAGGAGGCACGGGCAACTGAACCTGGGACCTCCCATGTGGGAAGCAGGAGCTCAACTGCTTGAGCCACACCCGCTCCCTTGGGTAACTTTTTAAAATTCCTTATGCTGGGGCTCCTTCCCACACCAATTGGATCCAAATCACAGAGGAAGGGGCCCAGACAACTGTACTTTAAAAACTTTCCAGGATACAATCAAGGTGGCTGAGAACCACTGGACTTATTTAAACAAATGTTTTGTGAAGCTACCTACTTTTGGAGAATCTTTTTTCTGTTTGCAGCCCTGGTTGGTCTGTTTGCAGAGATGCATTTATAATACGAGTGGTAGTGGAAGGAAAAGGGGTCTAACTCAGGTCTCCATCTCCCCAGATTCCCCTGCTGAACAAGTACACCCTGGACCCTCAGTCCTGCGCCCTGAACTCTCAACCTCTTAGACAGACCAGTAGAGGAAAAGCAAATCTAATCTCACAGACTTTCAGCCTAGACTTTACCCACAGCTGCCCACCCTGTACATTCTGCCCTGCCTTGTTCCCCAGACTGTGAGCTTCTGCTCAGACTGTGTTGCTCAGGTTGTGGGCCTCTGCCCTCTTCACCTACACTGGGAGCTTTGAATAGCTGTGAGCGCTCAACTCCAGGGAAATTTACTGAATGTCCTACTGTACTCTGCTTCTTTTTCTTTCTTTTCTTTTCTTTCTTTCTTTCTTTTTTTTTTTTTTAACCAAAGATTTCAGCTGTATCTGTGTCTTGGAAAATAACTTTTGGATCCCAGGAGGTTTTGCTAATGATACCTGGGCTTACTAGAAATTGCCCAACTTGAACTGGCTGGGTAAGAGTTGCTCACTTTGACATAATTTCCCTGATGAGTTTTGATATTTCATTTGGCAATTTCTGGTATTCTAATTGGCTTTTTTTGTGTGTGTGGGGGGATGTCTTTTTGTGTATTAGGGGATGTGTGAAATCCAAAGCACAAGGGCCTTTGAGAATTGGGGTCGAGTTAGAAATTTGCTGGACCTTCAACCTCCTGGATGGTTCTCTTTTCATTTGTCCTGAGCTGCTTGGTTCTCAGCGGCTCTGGGCGAAGACAGGCCTGTGTGGCCTCCCCATTTCCACACTGGAGAAATACTATGGAGTAAGCCTTTTATGTGTCTCTATTTAGCTTAGGTGTTCCAAAATTTAGCCTAAGTAGACACTCCTTTGAATGGTCAAAGAAGAAAGAAGGGAGCAGTAAAACTGTGACAAAAACATACACAGTTGGGGCCTTTAGGAAGTTTGTGAACATGGAGGATAGATAATCAAGTGTCTGATGGTCCTGATTTCTTCTGCAGAAACAAGGTAGCATGGAAAAAGAGTTAGAGGGAACTTTTGGTCCGTCTAGAAACTGGGATTTGTACTTTATCTTGAAAGCTAATTGATATACTACCTGAAGATACTCCCTAATTGTTGACAATAATTACATCCCCAAAAAGTTTCTGTATTGAATTCACACTCATATAGGGGCCTAATTAGAGGGTGAATCTAAATTAAGGAGAGAAAGTCAAAGTCAAGCCACACACAAACTTACATCAAAACAGAAAGCTCCCTTGAAATAAAGCAACACAATATGTTTATGACAAAAGTGGTACTGCAGGGCAACAGGGAAGGAAGGTAACATCGTTTCAAAAAATTTTGCTTAGTCAATTGGGTATCCTAATGGGAAAACACGTATCTTGAGCTTTACCTCACACCATACACAAAAATCAAGTCTAGGTAAATTGTAGGCCCAAATGTAAAACGTAAAACAATCCATCTTCTAGAAGAAACCATAGAATAATTTTATTGACTTGGGGCAGGCAAAAATTTCTTAAAACAGTATACAAAAAAACCACTAACAATAAAGGTTATGACTGACAAAATAGACTACATTAAAGTAAGATATTCTTAATTTCTTAACAAAGATACTATTAGAGTGAAAATGCAAGGCAGACCACAAAGGTAAAAAATGAATGAAATAGTCACATCAACTTCCTTGTTTTCTTTTTCTGGTCACTCAGCAGTACTTACAATGACTGTTAGTTGAAATGATATTTGTCCCTGGCATAATCTAATTAATTAAATAAAAATTTCTTTTTGGAAAACTTTATGTATGATTTCTTCTATCATTTCTATTAAATCACGATCCATTTTGAATTCTCTATCCTGGATTGTATCATTTCTTTCTTTTTTAATCTGTTTGACCATTTTAGCATCAAATTTCAAATCATTTACACTAATTTTCCATTGTTTTCTGTAAATATTGTGCAGTTAATGCCAGGAGAAACATCATTATGCTTGGCTTAATATTGTTTTGTTAAGAGCCTCAAGTCAATATTCTATGTCAGCATTGACTTGTCTTTGTTCAATATCAGTTGTTTACTTTTTATTCAATCCCTTTCTCCATCAGTTCTAATAATTGCTTATTTGCTTCTTTTTGGGTAGAAGTGCTGTTTCATATTCCTTTAATTAAGAATCCAGTTTACGTCACAGATAACTTTATTTGCCATAGATAATGCTGATGATTGGTTGTAAAATATGTAATCGTATTAATAAAATACTTTTACTTGAACTTAGAATATAAAAGCCAGTTTCTAAAGTTTTCTTCCCATTTGAAAGAATTGGTGTGTTTTTTCTGCCATGTTTATCCAATGGAAAGTCATTACCATTAATCTGAAGCATATTGTGTTTTGCTAGAATAATCTATTGCTATCAGAAGGTTTAGGGTCACTTTCTAGTATCATCCAACAAACATAATATGGCTTCAGTTTTTGAACAGTTTGCTGATTTCATGAATATAATTTTCTTTATCTTGCAACATGCAGCCTAGAGTAACATTTGTTACTTCTGAATTATGCATTTGATATGAATAAATAAATCTCTTTTCCATTCTCAATGTTTTAATTAGTAAAGGTTCATTTAGTAAATAATATGAATTTGCAAGAATTCCATCTGACTTGAAGTTCAAGTTGTGGATTTAATAAGAATTATCTTGTTCCTCTTCATTATTTTAATGAATAATTAAATTTTGACTAATAAATAACTTGTAAGTCCCTATTTCTGAAATTTACATGGGTTTTGTTCAATAAAAGTCTGCTAATTTTAATTTTTGCATATTAAAAAACATAACCAGGTTTATTCTTCAAAGATTTTCTATTTTTCCCTTTCAGTTTTTTTTCTTTTCTGAGCTCCACTTTCTTATTTTCTATTTTTATTATGATCTTGAATTGTGTTCATCTCAATGTCCAAATGGGTAAATGTCTTCAAATATAGGAAATATATGAAATTTGAATATATTTTTTTATCTAAAATGTAAATTAAATGTCAGAAAATAAATTAAAATGGTATTATATGTTTTTAAAAGTTATTTTTCTATTAAACTATTCACAATTGTTTTAAAGGACAAAAATCATGAAGGGATTATTTCAAAAAAGCCAAAATTTTTATTTAATTTTGTGAAAAATTAATAAATATTATTAATTTGTAAAAGATGAAACTTCACAATTCTAGTATTCAATGTCCATTTACTTGTCAATGTAGAGAATTATAATTAGTATCACATTTCACATTGGGCCAAGACCTATATATTATGTACAAATCCAAGAGTAATATGATTTGTGTGATATTGCAAAATGTTCCCTAGCTTCCCTGTGCAACTGTCGCAAATATTACACTAATTTCTGAGTCCTTCATAAACTGAGACTGGAGACACAAAAAGAAGCCAAAAAATGGATGCTCTGCCTTACAGGGAAATAATATTTTTAAATACAAGAATAAATTGCCTTCAGGTTGAGAAGAAAGAGTTGACAAGTTAATGAATACTTCTTTTCTCTTACCTGTATGCTTCTTCCACTCAGTTTCTCCCTGCCCTCCTGAGTAATGACCGTCTCCCACATTGGCAGCAATCCAAATACCTGCATGGCTGTATCAGCTATACATTGCAGCACAACAAGCTCAAAACCTAGCGGCTAAAGAGGACATGGTGACTACATGTAATATGGTGTCCTGGAACCGAAAAAGGACACTGAGGGAAAAACCAGTGACATGGGATTAAAGTGTGGAATTTAGTTAATAGTGATGTACCAATGTGGGGCCTCACAGCTTGTTATAAGATGGTAACAGCTGGGACCATCTAGACGAGTGTCACATGGAAACTCTCTGTACCATCTGTGCAACCTTGCTATAAATCTAAAATTGTTCTAAAATATAAAGTCGATAGAAATAAATAAATACCTAGAGGCTTAAAAGAACAACCATTTAGCCATTTTCTGAGAGTTGGTCGGGTCTGTTCTTTTGCTGGTT
>JAQZBX010104868.1:0-10908 GCA_029593785.1 Cabassous unicinctus
TGAGTGAAAAGATCAAGGTTAATTTTGACTTCTTTATCCTCATACCCACTGAATATCAACATGTTTCCTTTTTATTATATTCCAGTACCTATGATTGTGATTGTAAAGATCAGAGACTCTCACACGTAAATCCCTTCTTTTTCATTTTGTCATTGTTACCTTAACTCATATTCAGTTTCCCCGATAAGGGTCTAGAAAATTGGCTCCCTCTTGTTTTAATCCATCAATCTGTTTGCCAACATTATCAGGTCAAATTTGTTAAAGGTTATATCTGATATTAACCCTTCTTTATTCAAAGCCTTTACTGGATCTTTTTTTGCCTAATTATTGATTAATTAATAAACACTCTGCTCCTTTCCAAATAGATTTTTAAAAAATTTATTTCCTATTTCTTCTTTCCTTTCTTCTTTCCTTTGCTTCCTTTCTTCCTTCCTTCTTTCCTTCTTTCTTTTTTCCCTTAGTTCTTTTCTCCCTTCCTTTAAAAATTAATTCAGTTTGGGGCATGCTGATTTTAAAGTGCTTATGACACATTTTAATATTTGCTTACAAATATCGGGGTTTCAGAGGAGAGGTCTAGATTGGAAATATAAATTAAGAAATATATATATATATATATATACACACACACATACACACATTCATTATGGAGGATATAAAAAGAAGATAAGTGGTCCTAGATAGACTCCAGTGTATTCAAAGTTTAAGAACTAATGAAATTAGCTATTATTAACAAATATGCAGAAATGTCCAGATAAGTACACAGAAAGATAGAGCATGGGGGAGGGGTCCTAAAAAGCAAAGGGAAGGCGTGATCAGCAGTGACAGAGGTTGGTGAAAGAGCACTTAGAGAAGCTAATGACGAGAATCTCTTGGATTTGGGGGGCACAAAGGAAATATTACTGTCATAAAAATATGTTATATCTTAACTGCAGTGATGGTACAAGTGTGTATAAACTTATCAAGGCATATCAGATTTTACACTTAACATCTGCACATTTTACAACATGCAAATTGGACCTCGATAAAAATAATTTAAAAATATTTCCTGAAAGAATTTGCATTTGGAGGGGGGGATGTAATTTGCAGTTTTGCCATGATCTAGAAACAGCATTACTTTGTTTTTGTTTTGCAATTACAATATGCTGTTCTTTTTTTGTTCTTCCCTTGATGCCTTCTTCTTGTCTCTCAATCCCTTTATTTTTGCAAAGTCATCTTTGGTAGGGATATTTTATTACCCATTTGAAAAGGAAAATATGGTAGGGCACTGCTGATCAAATTGATCAAAGAATAACCTTTTGTGAGAGGGGAAAATATCTCCAATTTAAGGAACTTCCTGGTTTCCTTATTCTGAGTGTTTCTGAACCATACCAAAAGAACTTAAATTTCAAAGGATCCTAGGAGCATTTAATTTTCATTCTACAAGATGAGGTTGGTGTAGCTGCAGTGTGGTTGAACAAATATTGGTTTACTTGCTCTTGTTAAAAACTAGGTTGGATTTAAATCATTCGTCATAACACAGGACATTTTAAAATTCCACATGTATTTTTCAAATGACATTTTCACATCGATTTGCTTTGTCTTGCTGCTTATAGTGCTCTGAATCTTTTAAATGTTTGTACTTTTTGTTTTAGTAATTTGGATTTTTTAAAAAATATTTATTGTAATAACATATATACAACTCATTTTGACCACTTTCATATATACAATTCAGTGATATTATTTACACTCAAAATATTGTCCAACATCACCACTGTCCATTACCCAAATGCTATCATCACCTCAGACAGAAATTCTGCACCATTAAGCAATAAACCCCTAGTCCTCTCTCTCCTCCAGCTCCTGGTACTTTGTAATCTACTTTCTGTCTCCGTGAATTTACTTGTTCTAGGTATTTTATACAAGTGAGATCATGCAATTTTGTCTTTTTATGACTGGTTTATTTTACTCGACATAATGTCTTTTAATTGCCCATGATAATCAAGAAATGAATCAGTGCAAAAAGTGAATATAAAAACTAACTTCCACATTATATGCCATATTTCTGGGTGATGATAATTTTTCTTCTCTTAAGAAAGATGTCTAAATCCATGTGTACTAACTTGCTTCTTAAAGTGCTCATTTTCCATTGAGCATGCTGCTTATCTACTTAAAATATTAGTTGTATTCCATATAAAAATTCTAGGGCTATGTGAGAAGTAATAACATTTAGTTTAAGTTACTTTATTTTCCATAGTCTGTCTATATGCAATGACATCAAGAAATCTACACATACTAGTAAATCTTATTGAGCAGCTGGGATTTTAAAGGCTGGTATCTTTTCTATAGGAAGTAAAATGCCTTCCCCAAATCATTAAATGAACTTTAATTATGGCTTTTACTCAGAGTTTTTGCACAAAGAGGAGAAAACTGTTCCTTTCTAGGCACCTTAAATTAACACTTACCTTGATTTATACTAAAGTTAAGTTTAGGTGATTGAAGAAATTCCATAAAGCAATTTGCCACTATGTAAGGAAAAAGAAATGGCAGAAAGGATAGGAAGAGGAGATTTCCAAAGATTACTTTCCAAAAGAGTTTCATAGAAGACACTGAGAAATAATAGGTTGAAATCCACAAATAGTTGTAAATTTAAATCCACAAATTTGTGGATAAAAATAACATGACTTTTCTATAAATTTCTTAGATTAATTTTTTCAGTTTACTTTATTTTATTTTCATTTGTATATAGATAAATTGTGAGCTTGCAAAACAATCATGCATAATGTGCAGAACTCCTGTACATCACCCCTCCACCAACACCTTATATTGTTATGGAACATTGGTTACAGATTATGAAAGAAAATGATCAGAATGTTACCATTAACTATGGTCCACTCATGAGAGTCCACTCATGAGAGAACACTCTCATATTTGTGCTGTTAACCACAGTCCATCCTCTACCACATGGCTGACTGTGTTATACAGTCTCATGCGTTGCACATTTCACCCATAGTGTACACTCAGTGGCTCTCACTTTCATCACAGAGTTCTACAGTCATCGCCCCAGTAAACCTTTGAACATTTTTCTTAGTGCGAACAGACATTTGTACATGGATGTTTATAATGGCATTATTCACAATTGCAAAAAGATGGAAACAACCCAAGTGTCCATCAACCAATGAATGGATAAACAGAACGTGGTATACACATATGATGGAATACTATGCTGCAGTAAGAAGAAATGAAATTGGAACACATATGATAACATGGATGAACCTCAGGGACGTTATGCTAAGTGAAATAAGCCAGACACAAAAGGACATTGTATGGTCTCACTAAAATGAACCAGATTAATTAAATTTTGATTCTGATTCCCATTCACATTAAACTCAGTCATTCTTGAGGTTTCTTCCCTCTCAGGGTTGTGCAAATTGCCCAGGTCTCACTTAACACCAAATTACGACTAAGCCACCTTTCTCATTATTTATCATCAGTAAAGAGTTCTGTAGAAGCTTCTTCAGATCCAGGTGCTTTTCTGAATCCATGTTTCATGCAAGAGTTTTTGTAATTGGCCTTTCTATGAGTTTTGCCCATGTTGAAATCTTGTCACTTCCAGGATTTATCTTTGGTAGCAAAACTTGGGTCTCTTCGGTTAGCAGAACTCCAATATTTTGCCCCTTAAGATTTCTCTGCCCTCACCCTTTCTCCTCCTTCCCCTGGACAACTATGAAAAACAATTCAATGGTCTTAAGCTTTGAAAACATTCACAAAAATGTAACACCTATAATTTAATGGGACTGCCCAAATTATCTAGCATTGCAATAGCAGATTCTGCAAAGTACGTGCTGTTAAAGATTAAGTTCTTTAAAATGCAGATCCAAAATTTTAAATTTTTTCTTCCCATTTTTGGGTTGAAATAATAGATTATGTTCCTTGTTTCTTTCACAGATAAAATAGTGACCTTATGGGATGAAACTTTAGGAGCTGAGAGCAATCCACAACCTACAGCCTTCAAGAAAATGGATCCCTTAGTATTATTGCTGCAAGGAACTGGACTCGGTCATAAACCTAAATGAACTGAGAAGAGGACCCAGTCGCAAATGAGATGTAGCCCTAGATGGCACATGGATCTCAACTTGGAGAGGTCATAAGCAGATGATCCAGTTAAACTATGCCTAGGTCCCTGATCCATCAAAACACTGAGTTAATAAATTGTTGTTAGGATGCTAGGTTTGTGGTAATTTGTTACATTGCAACAGAAGACTAACACAGATACTAAGAAAAGTTGGTCCAGTCAAACAATATTGATGGTGAGTGTCAAAGTTTACCATACTGTGTAAGTTTTTTGGAGAATTCAAAAGCGTTAATCCAAAAAAAGAGATAACTCTGTCAAATAAATGAAGAACATGTCAGCACCAATTTGGTTTAGCCTTGTTTAAGAACATTAAAAAAAAAAACAAAAAAAAACTGGAGTAAGTTCTGTTAACCAACATTGCTGTATGATGTTTTGTAACCACACAGTGTATTCTGTTGAGAAGTCACTGCAATGAAATTGCAGCATCAGTGCTTTCTGATGGTGCATGTTTATAGCACAGGTGGACAAGCCAGCCACTCTAAAGCTAATTTGTGTTTTCATTAAGAAAATGGAAATTTTTCATTAATTTTAACATTATTCTGAAGATTCAGGGCTCATCATGCCCAACAGATGACTAAGCAGCCTCATTTATCTTAATTAAAGCTCATCTTAATCAAGATACTGTCTGTCAGAGAATATTTCCTAAAAGACAGTTCTTAGTCTCATCATTATAATACCAGTCACAGGGGACACACCAGCGGGAGTACATATTTGAACATACAGCTGAAAACTGTTAAAATGAATTGTCCAAAAATCTTATATAATGTACACTCATTTCTTAAATAAAACAGGATAGTCAATTCAAATATTTCTATCTTAGGGTCTTGGTTCTTTTCCAAAATCTGCACAAGTTATTATATATAGTAAAACATCACAGTTGCTTAATATATCTGGGGACTTTAGTATATTTACAGTGGAATTTTCCCTTTCTTCACCAATGGAAAAAAAGCAAGTTTAGAAAAAAAATAGTATATAAATAATGTGCATGTGAGCATTTAAAATAGTAGAACCTACTAATTTGCACCTTTTTTGTGAACTGCATTATTCCAACTTGTCCTTTTCCCCCTAGGAATAAGAGTAAACAACATATCCTTTGTCATGAATCTTTTCATTGTTTTCCCATTCAGATTTTTTTTTTTTTTGCAGGGATATCTTTTATTTTAAATGATTTTATATAACAATTCCTGGAAGCATTGTGCAAAATTACCACAAAAGATACAAGAATTAATGCATGTTTACATTCTTAAAAATACTCGGGGTTGACAAAACTCAACTTTCCTAAATGCATATTACAAAGCATCCCATTGCTTTGGTTAATGGGAAGTCTACATTTGTAATGTAAGCAGAGGCTTAGAAGATGTGTCTACACTTAGGATTGTTTGCTTGTGCCTCTGCCGTTATGATGAAAGTACATGCTTGGTCAGCCCACTGGTCCCAGGAGGAGGATGAGACACTTGGAGCAGAACTCAACCTAGATCCATTGAGCCCCAGTGTACTTGGAGTTAAGATTAGCAGAGACATCCACTCAAACACAGCCTGCATCAGCAAACTGCCAGCCAACCCTCAGACTTGGGAGCTAATAAATGGTCATTTTTTTATGGTACTAGGAATTTGTGGCTGTGCATTTTAAAGCAATATTAAGTGCTACTTAATGCAATTTCTAAGTTCTATTTTCTATATAAAACACAGGTAGAGTAAGAAAAATTTAAGACCTATTATTGAATCTAACTAGTTGAAAAGTTTAAAGGTATTTAAGAAATTTAAAAATATATGAAGAATAATGGATTTAGTAAGGCTTTAGAATCAACTATCCAAATTTGGTAAGTATCTGTGTAATCTGGCTCATAGTAACATGAATTTAAATGCATGGGTCTTGATATTAATGGAGGTGTAAACTGGTCATAATGTAAATTGGAAAGTTCACCTTTGAGAATTATTCTTATTTTCTAACTGAACATATTCATATGTTAAGTCTCATTAAATCTATTTCTTGGTACACATCCAAAGAAACCTGTACATATCTGCAATAAAAGGCATGTACAATTATGTTCACAGCACATTAGTTAATCTTAAGCATCAATTACAAATAACACTTTGCCCTTCAATAGTAAAAAGCATTAAAATATTAGTCAACAATCACAAAGAACAAACCACATGCGCGCACATGCGCACACACACACAAACCAAATGAGTGGATCACACAGGCATAGTGCTGAGGTAAAAAAGAGAGACACAAAAGAATGCATATTCTGTGATGCCACTAACATAAAGATGTGTATAGGATTAGAAGTCAGAAGAATACATAAAATATATAAGCCAGAATTTGAGGGGCTGTATTCCTAGTGATACTGTATATTTTTTCTTCGAGTGGTGTTTACATAATTAAGTTAAATGCATAAAAATTTTCATGAGCACTCATGATTTGTGATTCTTACAAAGTATGTATAATAAATAATAAAAATTAAGGGTCAATGTAAGGGTGGAGGTTGATTTATGTAAAATTATTTAATGCTGATATATAGAAAAAATTTATAAACATCATAAGAATCCCCACAATCTGAATGAGCCTGTTGGCCATCTGTTTCTGCCTTTCCCTAGTGCCCTCTTAGACAGGTATTAAAAATATTTGTCTTCAAATGCCATCCTAACCCAAACATAAATATCTTTAATAGAATATTATGAAACTTATTCCTCCTAATGGTTGGAGTAGGAACTTAAACTCATAATTTATAAATCCAGAATTACTTTTTTCTTATACATCTCAGATTTTCATTTTGGTGATGTTAGGTTTGGCAGTGAAAAATTCAAAAGTAGATATCAAGTAGTGAGATGGAGTTTGGAGTTCAAAACAGAGTTTAGCACTGGAGATGAAATTAGGGGATCACCAGTCTACAGGGTATTTAAAATCACAGACTTAGATGAGATTACCTAAAGAGAATAATGTAAAGAGAGGAGACAGTTAATTACCATGTTTGGTCCCTCTAATTTTCATAGATCTATATTGTCTTTTTATTAAGAACAAGACCCTCTGACATGTATTTTTGACATTATTTCTCATAAACTGTATTTTTTCAGATAATTAAGAACTATTTAATTTTGATTTTTCCAAATAATATATTTTGACCTTATCTTGGGATTCCAATTTTAACATTCATTACCTCTTTTTTTTTCCAAACTCCAAGAGTAAGACAGTTCATAGCCTATATCATGGACAGCTTCATGCCAACATATTTCTAATTCATATTCTGTTCAGAGTAGAAATGCTAGGTTATAGGTCTCAATATAAATTAGATTATTTGAAGTAATCTAAAACAGTATATATATTTAAAAAAAATTTAAAACTCATTTATTCCCATATTATCTAATAACTTATTTTTAAAAATATTTTAATGTATGTGGCATTTTCTATTATTATAAAATATATGTATATTCAGGTGAAAGCTCTCCTAATAAGTTTATTACTTTAGCACAGAGTTTATTTTAAAATGTCTACTGTCTAGTCTATAATGTGCCCTGAGTTTTAACGATCTAAGGAGAAAAAAATTCAGTTTGTAAAAAGACTTTCTCACAAATCTATCATTTATAGTTTGTGCTTGGAAATTTAGAATTCATGTAGTAGCTCAAAGAAAATTAGAGAATATCGAATATCACATTTTAAGGAACTCAATCTGTATCATATTCCACCTCTGTATGATGAATACATATCAAGTACTCCACACTGCTCGATTTCATTATCTTTCTAAAGGTACAATTTAAATAGACACTTTATAGCCACCTGCCACTGCACCTGACCAGTGATGAACTCACATCAAACCCCAGCTTAGGAAACACGCTTCTTCTTCATGTGGATGATTCTGTGCTGAAAGCATGGGAACAGCCTGGAAATGAACAGGGGAGGACATGATGTGTTTTGCAGTGGTTGTGGCAAAACTTTTGGTGTTTTCAGTATTTTTCTTTTCTACAGTAAAGCACAGTGGAAATATCAACTTTGATGAGCTTGGCAGCATTGCCCACATATGCAGCACGATATTTAGCCAGAGAACTCTATGGAACCATTAAAGAGATTTTGGGAATTGCCTAGTCTGTGGGCGGCAATGTTGATGGCCGCCATCCTCATGACATCACAGATGACATCAACAGTGGTGCAGCTGAATGCCCAGCTAGGTAAGAGCTACCAAGGAAAGATTTCAATAAAAGATCATTTGATACCCAGTAAATAAATAAATAGATACTTTATTGAAGGAAAAAACATGGTTATATTAAAAACTCTTTTATTGATTTCTCTAAAAGTTTTTATTATCTCAACATTCTCTACTTTATAAATGATTTATTTTATAATCTATGGCCATCAAAATAAAGAATAAGTTAATGAAAACCAAAGAAAGTGTTTATCATGTGGCATAGTTGTAGGAAAATATTGTTATTTGTGCAGTAAGTTTAAGGATTGTAAAAAGGTATTGAAAATAGATAATATTTTAAAAGCTTGCTTTGGTTAGAAGACTCAATATTGTTTGGATGTCAATTCTTTCCAAATTGATGTATAGAGTCAACATAATTCCAATGAAAATTCCACGATATTATCTCGTAGTTCTCAACAAACTAACTCTAAAATATATATGAAAAAGCAAAAAGCCTAGAATTGTAAACACAATGCTATAGAAGAATAATAAATTTGGATGATTGACACTTCCCAATTCAAGACTTAGCATATAATAACCACAATCAAAACAGCATTCACTGGATAAAGAATATAGACCTAGATCAGTGGAACAGAATAGAAAGCCACACAATGAAGACTCACACAAGTATAGTCAGCTGATCTTTGGCAAAGTTGCAAAGGCAATCCAATGGAGAAAAACTTCCTTTCAACAAATGGTGCTGCAACATTTGGATGTCCATAAAAAAATTTATAGATCCATACCTTACACCTTTCACAAAAACTAATTCAAAGTGTATCATAGACATGAATGAATGTAAAAAGCAACACTATAAAATTTCCAGAAAAAAATAGGATAAAATCTTGGTAATGTTGAGTTTGAGTTAGTTATAGCATAAAAAGTACAATCCATGAAAGAAAACATGCATAATTTAAACCTCATTAAAATTAAAAACTTCTTCCCTGCAAAAGACACTGTTAAGAGAATTTTTTAAAAAGTGATTCCCTGGGAGAAAACATATGTAAAATAAATATCTGACAAAGGACTAGTATCCAAAATACAGAAAGAATACTTGTTTTAGTTTGCTGTTCTCCCAAAATCAGATACCATAAATGGGTTGGCTTTTAATAGTGGGAATTTATTAGCTTACAAGCTTATGGTTTTGAGGCTGAGAAAAATGTCGGGGTACATATGGTTTCAAATCACCACAACTCTTAAAATTCAACAATAAGAAATCAAATTACCCCATTTAAAAACGGGCAAAAAAATCTGAACAGACACCTCAACAAATAAGATATACAGATGACAAGTCAGCATATGAAAAGATACTCAATGTTGTTTGTCATTAGAGAATTGAAAGCAGCAATGATATGAAGACAGCATTAAAATGGCTAAAATTTTATTTTAGTTATAAAACTGTATTAAGGCAAACCAACAATACCAAATACTAGTGAGACCATGAAGCAACAAGAACTCTCATTCTTGCTGGTGGGAATGTGAAATAGTACAGCAACTTTGTGAGACAGCTTGGCAGTTTCTAACAAAGCAAAACATAGGCTTACCATTGGAAATTATACTCCTAGGGATTTACTAACATAATTAAAAATATGTGTCTACTCCAAAACCTTCATGTGAATATTTATAGCAACTTTATTCATAATTGCCAAAAACTGAAAGCAATCAAGATGTTCTTTAACAGGTGACTGTATAAACACACTTTAGTGCATTCATACAAAGGAATATTATCCATCAATGACATGAAATGAGCTATCGTGCCACAAATAGATGGTGATGAATCTTACATTCATATTTCTAAATGAAATAAACCAGTCTGAAAAGGCTACTTACTGGATAATTCCAATTATGTGATATCCTGGAAGAGGCAAAGATATAGAAATGGTAAAATAATCAGTAGTTGCCAAGATTTCAGGGTTAAATAGAAGAAAACATGGACATTTTAGGGCAGTGAATGTATCCTGTATGAAGCTAGTCTCTATGAATTGTAGGGTGAAAGATACATGATAATTTGCATTTGTTAAACCCATTTGGAATTTTACAGAAGAAAGAACTTTAATAAATGTAACAAAATATGTTTTTGAAGTTGTGGAATCCCAGGAAGGAATTTAGACTGTGACAAGAGAATCTAATTGTATTACAAATGGGTAAACAATCTCACTAAAAGGGATGTGGATAAATGATCTGAACTAAATGACTTTAGAAATAAGTAGAGTCTTTTAAATTAAAGGCAAATTAAACTGCACCTAAGTGATGTCTCTTAGTTGATAAAGTTGTTTTTCGTGAGCCTGAAGGTTAACAATTCAATTCTGAGTAGGTTATGCATATATATTGGAATGGACCAATTATGAAGTGGATGGTAAGTCCTGGGAGCCTGGTTTCTCACTGTTGGAGTAGGAGGAAACAGATAAGCAAGGGGTTGGGAGTAAAATGATTCATGTGTTAAAGAATTAGAATTAGAGACATCAGTATGAATCCATGCTCAGCTTAGTAAAGATGCAGATCACTACATTCAGAAATATTTATAGATCTGGGTGCATCTAATGCCAATTTCCAATAAAAGTAATTAGAGCTTCTTGGAGATATGTCTGATTCTAAGATCGGGCCAGAAAATATACAAGATGA
>JAQZBX010104869.1:0-10906 GCA_029593785.1 Cabassous unicinctus
AGTGGATATGTGGCTATATGGATGGGTGGATGGATGGATGGGTGAATGGGTGGGTGGATGGATGGATGGATGGATGGATGGAAGATGGATGGGTGGGTGGATGGATGGATGAGTGTGTGGATGGATAGGTGGATGAGTGGGTGGGTGGGTAGATGGATGAATGGATGGGTGGATAGAGGATGGATGATGTATGAATGAATGTATGGAGGGTAGATGGATGAATGGATGAGTGGATGGAGGGATGGATGGATGGGTAGATAGGTGATAAATAAATATGTGACCTTTACTACATACAAATATAGTAAAGAGAATAAAGGTTAGGGTGAGTATTTACCCTAATTCATCAAAGATCAATTCAACAAAGATGCCTACTTTAGAAATTGGCTTCTTTTGGTTCCTTTTTGGCTCCCTGGAGAGTGATGTTTATTTATCTATTTGGGTGCAGAGACTGCTTTTAATATGTCGTAATAACATTCAGATACAAAATTGAAACCTTCTCCCTAGGAACACCATCCTAGTCAATCAAACAGGAATTTCAAGCCTATTTTCCCAGCACTCTCCAAGTGAGCTCCCCAGGAAGGAGGGGCGGCCCTTCTCCATGTGGGAGGGCTTGGCATCCACTGTATCTCTGGTTTGGTTCCGATTCAGTCTGGCAGCTCTCCGTCACTCCTAGAGGCTTCTGGATATTTCTCTGGGTTAAATGTACTTGTTTCAAAGGGCTCAAGTAATCCCTTGCATCTGTTTCTGTTTTCTAATTACACTATTAATATTTGTTCTAGAGACTTCTTAAAATGGCAGTCAGTATTTCTTTAGTCAAAGGTCAGCTTTGCAAACTGGTATTCCTATAGAAAACCCACCATCAGGTAGAGTTTGCATTTAAGGAAGAAAATCCCTAATGAGCCAGACTTCAGATTGGGGTAGGAAGCTTCCCTGGGCCTCCCGTGGTCTGCCGGGGTGAAGTCCTGACCCTGCTTCTTCTCCTAGTAACATCCCTGTCAAGATGTCTTTGACATTCTGTAACTCTTCTTCCAACAATGGCCTCTTATGTTGACAGAGAACCTGCCTGGCATGGAAGTTCATTAATCTATTGAACAGTGCAGTTAATTGCAAAGCTAGTCCCCAGAATTGTCAAGTTCTATTTCCTTCTGTGCACGAGCAGAGTAATGAAGAATTGGGGGGAGGGGGGGCAGGTTAATTTGCCTAAAATACCGTGCAGTCAATCAGAAGAACAAAGTTGTTGATGGCCACATCTGTCAAACAGGGCTTTCAGCACCGCCGTCCTTCTCTGCGCGACGAGCGTCTCTGGCTTGCACAAGTTGGCAGAAATACAGCAAACAGCCGCGGCAGCTGCAGAGGGAAACGCTATTCCAATGCTGAACACCAAACAGCTGGGGCTCGTGCTGCTAAGGCTGGCTCACAGTGCAGGGGCCTTTCTGGAAGTAAAATGCAGTCGTTGAGATGTAAGACGGCTTTGATATTTAGTTTGGGTGTTTGATGGTCTTTACATTTGTTAATTTTGTATTTCACTTAATTCGCCACAGATGAAAACCCTCCTGGAAATGAAGTGTGTGTGCTTCTGTCTGAAGATCCTTAGTACGCATAGGTGTTTAATTTAAAAATAAAAATAGATTAAATACATAAACTATAATTATTAAAATGGGCACCCCATCAAAGCTCTGCATTCCAGCCACACATCAAAATGTGTGCTCTGCAGGTTTTCGGCAGCCGGTTCTTAGTTCGTGGCAATCAGCGTAGGGCTTCGCAGTTGGGCCCCGTCCCGTTGTGGCCGCCTTGGCTCTGCGTCGGTCACGTCGGTCCTCCAGGGCCTGCCAGGGCTTCATCAAGCAGCAGCAGAAGCAGGAAGAGAAAAAGCTTGACAGTGGCGCTCATTGCCGTAACTACAAGATACAGAAGTGGTTGGAAGAAACTTACTGGTAGCTTCTGTCCTGTCTTTAACACACTGTCCTCTCAACTACTATGTGTACAGAAGAAATATGCTTGCACAAATGACCTCATGGCGTGGCTCAGCTTCATGTACTATGGCCACCCCCTTCCCTCACAAAGCAGAAGGTGCCAGATATCCTCTGGGTCAGTTTGCTGAAAATAAGAAGAGGCGCCAATCTATCAGGCACACTCTAGGTGCATGGAAGGAGAAATTTCTTGGAGAGTTGGAATTTGAAAAGCTGGCACTGGGATGTGTTGGAGTCAGCCATCCAAAACCAGCTGTCGACAGGTGGCCTGTGCCAAAGGGATGGTGGTGAGACAGAAAGGATGAAAAGCCACCCCGACCCAGGGGCCTCCTCTGCAGATGGCGTGGGGAGCAGCTCCCGGGCCCTGGCGTGGACGACTGACCTAGAACTCTGTAAGGCAAGCCTAACCCATGTGCAGCAGGGACACATGCCAGTGGAGCGGGTACTCAGCGTCGGCACTGCTGACGCGTGGGACCAGCTCGTCCTTTGCTGGGGGTCACCCTGTGCATTCCAGCGTATTTTTAGCAGCGACCCTGGTCTCTGCCCACGAGATGCCCGCAATGCGCCACTCACGCCCCAGTGTAACCTCCAGAGAGTCTTCAGACATTGCCAGGTGTCCCCTAACTACATCCAAGTTAGAAGGAGCCAGTGATGGGATGTGGACTGCAGGAATGAAGACCAGGGGCCCTTGGGTGGCTTATGGAAGGCCCGGAACCTTCTTCACCCGGGAGGCCTCTAAGTCATGACTTTGAACCTGCTCAGGACCACGGGATAAAACTGAGTTCTCAACTTGGACCACAAAAATGGTTTAGTATAATCAGTTACACGTGCTAGGGGGCCTGCCTTCAAGGCACATGTTTATCCAGAGCATGACCTGAAACACTTGGAGTTGAATGGATGTGCGGAGGAGTGGAGTTTCAGGTTGAGAGCTTGGTCCTGGGAGTCAACAGGCCTGAGTTCAAACCCTGCCCCTGCCCGGGCAGGCTGTGAACGTCCCTGAGCCCCAGTCCCCCCAACTGTAAAATGAGGGTCAGGTGAGATGGGGTCTGCAGAGGGCGCACGCAGCCTCTGCACGGGGAACGCCGGGGCTTGCCGCCATCACCAGCTGTGGGCGCCTCCTTGCTGAACAGGTGGAGTTCGAGCCGAGCTGCCTGGGGTCCGTGCTGCACAGCTAAGGTGACAGCAAGGACTCCTCAGCGAGCGGCGTGGGCTGACGAGTGTCGTAAAAAGGCTGATTCGTGATGGAAAGAGGGAGCCGGCCGCCGCCGTGTTTCTCGCCCTTGAGCGTCTGGGGCATCTCATCATCAGAGAGCTAGCGTTTCCCACAGTCGGAGCTCTGGGCGGAACCCGGTGATTCGACTCTCCCTGCCCCCTCCACCCCACCATGGAATCCCTTCCCAACTCCCGGTTGGAACAGAGAGCCTGGGTGCGGACTTCACAGGCATCCTCTTTATATACGGTGCACCTTCGCCAAAGCTTTTAGAAATACCATTACAATGGAAGCAATTTCGAGAACAAATTGGACACCAGGAAAAGCATAATTGCGCAGTTAATGAATCCACCTAAAGAGAGCCCAGCACACTAATGGGGAGCCTGTCCAATGGCCGGGCGGTCTTTTCTGTACGCTCGCATTGTTTGTTGAAACGTCATCACAGTTGATCTTTAGGGAGGTTCCGGCATGTCAGCATGCAGCCCTGGGGACCAGCCACCGTCAGCGGACGCTGGTTTAGCGAGTCGTTGAGCTCAGTCTTTTCACGAGAAGAAAATCAAGCTTTGCCTGCACTCTAACCAGGAGGCAAGGAGAGAGAAGCCCCGAGAGCAGCAGTCCCCGTCCCCGTCCCCGTCCCCGTCCCCGTCCCCAGCACAGTCCTTAGAACGACGACGGCCGCCCTGGGGCCCGAGAGCCGGTGTTCAGATCTAGGCGCCGTCCTAAGCAGCTTCTTCTTTCTGAGGCCGCGCGTCCTCTTCTATAGGACGAGGGTGACCATAGTCCCCCCCTCGTTGGAAGGATGAGACGAGATGTCCAAGTGTCTAGCCGAGGTTCTGTGAAGCCGCGTGGCAGGCGGGTGGATGGACGGCTGTCCTCACAGTGGCACGTTCCCTCTGGGGGCAGGACGGTGGTGACAGCTGCTGAGTGACTACTGAGGTCCCGTCAGCACACAAGGTCCAAACGGCTCACGGTGTTTAGTGTCCATTCCCAAAGCTTGCCCTTGGAAGTCATGCTAGCCACTAGTGGGCCACAGCGTCCCACTGGCCAAATTCCAGCCACGGGCAGATGTTGCCGCAGACCTCCTGCGGCCACAGTCCCTCCGTGGAGCCCAGCTGCAGCCGGCGAGACAGGCGGTGTGGGCTCGGTGGCTCAGCCCACACGGGGAGCCCCCTTCTCCCCAGGAAGACAGTCCACAGGTACGTGCAGGTGCTGAACTGCTGAACGGGGCTGTGCTCCCCTAAGGTGCCCAAGGCCAGGTGGGCAGACTTGGAAGGCAGCCCGGTGGCGCCCCAGCTGAGAGGGGTAAACCCAGATTCTCGACATGACGGTGAGGGCAGAGGGAAAGGCAGGTCGTCTGTGAGGGACAAATACAGCCCAGAGGAGCTAGTCCAGGGGAAGAAGTGCTGGCTTTTCCAGTGAGGAGGAAAGGGAGCTGCGGAGACGGTTTGCACGGAGCTACGGAACCCATCTGCAGAAGGAGGTAAGGTCTGGGCCTGGGCGCACGGAGTGCCGGCTGGGTCCACGGGCTCCTCTGGGCAGATGGCAGCACGGAGCGTCGCAGAGCACTGCTCCATTATCCTAGCGGCGTCATCTGCACAGTCGGCAGCAGGCGCCGGCCATTGGACAGGCGGGAGGATGAGGCCAGAGCACACAGTCCACTGCGAGGGGGCCAGGCCAGGTTCGCTGTAATTGCAGGTCCGTGGTGCATCTCAGACGCCACGTGGGCCCCGAGTCCTGGGCTGGGTGTCTTCTTGGGCCCTGGCGCTACCCTTGGAGGCCACGCCATCGCCAACGGGCTGAGTCAGAACCCTCATGACAGTGTCCACTGGGGCAGGACTGGTGGGAAGTGTCCCTTCTGGGAGGTTGTCTGAGCCACCATCAAGACGATGCCGTGGGAGCCGTGGCACACAGAGGAGTGGTAATAACCTGTTTACTTGGTGGCGATGAGGGGAGAGTCGCTTTGCAGAGTTTGTGTTTCTCTGTGTATTTAATTAGTATATTCATTCAGCATTCAAATATTTAATGAGAACTTTTCCCTCCTCCATGACATCAGAAATCACTCTGACATTTGCTAAACCCACTTGGCATCTTTATTAAAGATTTGGATGTGAGGCGTCCTCAGTTTTGAACCGTCTGTGTGAGAGTTTGTTCCAAAAAGCTTGAGTGGGAGTAGGAAGCATGAAAAACACAGGCTATATTAGGGTCAGAAATAATGATCATCTGCTCATCACAAGAACCAAATATCAGCAGATCAACGAAAACAAATCTGAAAGCAGTGGAAGCGCTGACACTTTAAAGAGGAAGAAGCAGTTCTTTGTTTTTCAGGGTTTTTTAGACTTGGCCGTATTAGCAGACGCGGCTCAGATGCTCACGGCCTCCACACATCAAAAACATCCACGTAGCAGATCTGAGAGTGCGTTGGCGCGCATTCCTCCTCTAAGGTGCCTGCTCATCCCCTCGGCACGCGCTCACCCTCAGCCAAGGGCAGAGGCGGTATCATCAGCCCATTTCTCAGAAAGGGAGACCGAGGCTCGTGGAGACCGTGATGGGCAGAGGTCCTGCGGCTAAGCCCTGGCCTGGCCCTGGGCTTCCTGAGCACAAGTCACGTCATCTTCCCACCTCAGGGGCTTGCCGTGAGGGGCAGACGAAACCACGTGCGTCACAGCGCTCGGTCAGCCAGCACCAGACGCGCACTAGCGCCCCGGCTGCACCCGGGGCCAGCGTGGTCAGCCATGGCCTGTACAGCGGCTGAGAGGGCAGCAGTGGCCTCGCAGCTCCAGTACCTCAGGACGTTCCTCCCCTGGGCATGGGTTTTGAGCCCTCACTCTGTGGCAGAGAGAGTCACAGGGACGGGAAGAAGCGGAGAAGAGAAGACACAAAGTCCCTGCCCTGGGGAGTGGGCACTCTGGAGGAGGTGGGGGAGATCCACACATCAACAGTGAGAAGGCGGCGGCGTGGGCCATGCGACCGGTGCTTTGGAAAAGAGCAGGGTGGGGGAGGGAGGGGTTCGATTTTAAACGGAGTGACCGGGGCAGAAGAAACGATCTGAAGGTGGCTTCTCGCCCTTCGAAGGCCACCGAGCATCAAAGATGCTGGTTTCCTTTGTCTCATTTCACTCTGAGAGCTATTTGCTCTCTTTTGCCTTGACATGGGTGCATTGTTGACGTTTCCTTTGGGGTCATGAGTCAAATGTGTGTGCTGGGGTTGTGTTTCACAAGTGGAAAGGAGAGAGACCCATGTTCCTGAAGTTAGTAACTGAGAATGGAAAAGGGGTGTGACAGACGGGTTTGAGGAGGAATGCTCTTCTTGTCTAGCTGCGTGCTGCCTCTCTGAGGTGGTGGGGAACCGGGGCTGGTGTTCAGCTGCTTTGCAGGTATCTGGCCTCACTGGCCTCACTGGTGGATCAGGACCCACGCCATTCCAGCTCTTGGCTAGTTTGAATATAACCTCTGTGGAAGTCATCAGGCCAGCTGAGTCTCTCACTAGCCCACCACTAGGTGGCCCTGTTGACCCTAGACAGCTTGGTTGCTCTTCTTGGTGGAAGAGGAAGGAATGTGTGTAACCTGCTATCCCTGTCCTATGGATAGAATTATAGAAACTGAGAGATTTTTAACTTGGAGTATCCTAACTTTAAAAAAAGAAAGTACTTTAGAAGTCAGAAAATTTAAATTCAGGCCGGAGTGAAGGATTATAGAAAAACATGCTCAGAATTCCAATGTTCCTGTTTTGTTTTGTTTTGTTTTGTTGTTTTGTCTTTGTTTTTGTTTTGTTTTGGCTAACCACGAAAAATCAGGGCTTCTGAATTATTTTTATGATTCCATGGGAAGAGACTCTGAACCCTCCTATGGGTTCATACAGGTGACAAGAAGAGCATCAGCCCTGATTAACAAAAATAGGCAAGGTTTCAGGGAGGTGGCCAGAGGAGGCAGGCACTTGGTTGGCTATAGAAGAGTGTTAGTGGGTCCGAGAAATGCCTAACAACTCAATGGCTTCTAACAGAGGGCAGGAGAGGGGCATCTAAATAACCTAATTCCACCGAGACCAATCAGAGAGCCCACTCTAAGGGTGTGTCCTCTTGGTGAGCAGAAGCCCAGGGTTACGTGGTTCAGGGACTCATGCAGAGCTTCACCTGACGAAAGCCTGCCTCTCTGCAGACTTCCCCAGACTTCTCAACTGCCCAGATGACAACTTTGGGGTGTTGCAATAGAGGGATAGCCTCGTCCATCACCTTGCCCCATCATTCCCAGGGTCTATGAAAAAATTAAACCACTTGCTGGAAGGACTGAAAAAAAACAATCAGTCCAGATGAATTATATGAAGTTTAACTGTGCGGTAATAAAGCTCGGCATGTAACTGCCAGGGGAAGGCTTTAATCTTCGAAGGAGTGCCCGTTCCACAATCGCTGCCTCAGCTAATAGCCACTTGGCTTAGGACCTTGTTCTGCTCCTGTGGGACTTGGCTTCACAGCCTGTTTGTAGTCCTGGGGCAGAGGTAACAGGCTCATGGCTCTCGTTGAGCCTCCTATCTCAACTCCGTTTTGAGATGGACCTGGGCTCTGGACACTCGGTACTTCTCAAGGTCTCAGGAGTTTGTTTATTTGTTCATAAGTTCCTTGTTCCCTCCTCCATCCCTCTTTCCCTTCCCCTTTCCTTTCTTCCCTTCCTCCCTCCCTCCATTCCTTCCTTCCTAAAACAGCCGTTTGTTGGTGCCAACCTGCTGGGCATTTCACAGTGCCCAGGGCGGCCAGAGGCCCCTGCCCCAGAGGAGCCGCTGTCTTAGCAGGAAGCCCCCTGCTCTGTCCCTCTTGTTTCTTTAGGAGCAAGAGGTCCTGGGTGGTCAGGTCTCAGACCACTTCTGAGAGGTGTGCTGTGCTGGCCATGCCCTTGACAACCCCTCCCAGCTGAGGGAGAAAGCACAGTGTCTACCCAGCAGCCAGGCGTGGCTCATGCTATTACCTGGTCTTAAGCCCCTCCCCCCACCGTCCCACCAAGTTCAACTTAAGAGGAACTGACTCAGCACACGCTGCACGCTGGGGCAAGTTCTGATGGCCCCCCAGTGGGCGAGTGGAGGGAAGGAGGGAAGGGAAAGGTGGCTGAGTCCTGATCAAGCTTAGTCACCAATTTCAGCAGGCCCTTGGAGAGACAGAGCAGAACTTTGCAGAGCCCTTCCGGCTGGAGCACATGGAGGGCCATGGGACTTCTTGAAGGTCAAGGGAGACATAGCTCATTGAGGTTCAATCTGAATAAAAAGGAACAGGGCAAAAAAGTTATCTGTAAATTGCTCAGCATGGGGTGGGGCCAAGGTGGCCTTCGTTGGAGGGACGCCTGATGGAGTGAAGCTGGGAGGGGTCAGGGCGGGGGTGGCCTGAGTTCAGCTCCAATGTCCCCTGTCCCTGTCGGGAGCCGCTGGTCTGGATGATGACTGCTCTTCCGTTTCCTAGGTGGGGAGGCTGGCACCCAGAGAGGGCAGCAGCCCCCGAGGGTCACATGAGCGAGTGGTGGCTTGGGGCCCACCCAGGTTGCCCGGCAGAGCCCACACTCTTCACTGAAGGTGCCAGGTGGCCTTGGGCAGTCCGCCCTCCTGTGTGGCCAGCATCAGAGTCGGCGCCCTTCAGCCAGGGCGGGTGTGAGCACATGGGCAGAAGCCCCTTTTCATCTTTTCTCCTTTTTCTGGTCAGCATCTTTGCTCTCGGTGCATACCGTGGAGAAGCTTCCAGACCTCTCACTCAGCGAGGTCCAGAACGCAGTCTTTCCCTTGCACCCCTGCAGGCTGACGGCCCCTGCGCCCACCCAGGCTTCCCGGCCCTCCTCCTCAGCCTCCTGGCCGCTGCCCTTATCGCACTTTGGGGGTGCCCGGCGGATCTCTGTCTTACGGGCTCGCAGGCACCTCTCAGTGGACAGGAGCCGGCTTTCTCCTTGCACCGGCCACCGCTTTCCGGGGACCCCCTCCCCGCCCTCACTCCCCTGTCTGTGCTCTCAGCGCCTCCCCTCCTGCCTGTGCCGTTTCCTCCTCCCGAGGCCCGGCGCCCGCCATGCCGCCTGGAAACACGCAGGCTCCCTGCGCTCTGAGAGGCTCCCCCCGCCTCGCGCCTCTGCCGGCACCTTCCCCAGCCGACCCCTCTGTTCAAAGTGTTTCCATTTGGCCATTGCTCCTCTGCATTCTGGCTCCCCCACCAGATTTCGGTAGTGCCTTCGTTTGTTCATCCATTTGCCCATGTAGCACAGGCTTTGCTAATTCATATTTGATTCATATTCATTAAAGACAGTGGCACGAGAAGGGCTCCTGCCAGGAGCGCGGTCACTCTTCTGGGCACAGGGTCAGCAGACCGTGCATGCCGTCTGCAGGCGGCATCCCTCCAGGCTGTGTTGGTGATGGCGGGTGGCCCCCCGCCCCGGGCAGGACGGGCAGATGCAGGCTGCCAGCCTCGCTCCCCAGCCTGCGCCAGGGCCCGGCACTGCGGCCTAGCGGCCGGCCTGGCTCTCGGAGTTCGCAAGCCACAGCCCTGGGGGGCAGCCACCGCAGCAGCTCATCTGCACATCTCCAGCGCCTGTTTCACCGCCTGCCACATGCCAGGCACTGGGTGGCCATGTGGGGGAATAGGCCTGGACGGCGGGGCCTTGCTCCTCCGCTTCCAAGCACCCTCAGGACTGGCCTCTGGCCTTGGCAGTTTTCTCATCTCTCCAACATTGTCTGTCCCAGTGCATTCAGTGGGGCTTGATAAATGCTTAATGAGCGTGCGCCAGTGAGTGCCTCTCCACTGAGGCGTGTTGCAGGCGTGTCCAGGCTCTCTCTGCCGGTGCGCCTCCAATTCACAGCAGGGAGGCAGGCAGAAGGCTCAGAGCCCATGCAGACTTCGCTGCAGCTGCCAAAGTCGCCTAATTTGCAGCTCCGCAGTAAACAGGGGCGAGGGGCTGGGAGGAGGCAGTGACTGAAGCAGCTGGAGGAGGCCGCCAGAGGACAAAAGGTGCAGGCGGAGGGTCAGCGGCGGCCACCCGCCCCCGGCCTCACCACCCCAAAGTCTTTGGTCAAGGGCTCTGACCTCCAGCCAGAGGCCCTCGGAGCAACTGCTGGGAGAGGGAGAGAAGGGGGCCCTGGAGCATTTGCTAGGGCAGAAATGAAATAAATAATAATCCAGAGCTTAGACTCCCAAGGCAAAAACATAATCAAAGGGATGGCGGCCGTTATCTGCCACCCACACACGGCGCAAAGGCACGTGCAGTTGGCTTTAATTATTGATATTTCTTTTTAAGTTAAAGATGAATTTGAGACAGCCACGAATGTGGATGCTTTATCTTCCAATTACAGAGAAATCTGTTAATAATGATCATATAAGGTGGCCACGGTTTTTCCAGCCAAAACAGAGGTGACCGGGAGCGGTAGGGCGGACAGAGGTGGTGCGGACAAGCAAGAGGCACGGCCCCTCCTAAAACTGGGCATGGACATGTGGCCATCCACTGCGCCCTGCCCCTGGGAAGGGCTCGGCCTGAGTGGGGGGCCCAGGCTCCTTCCTCATTGCAGACAAGTGGACTGAGACCCCCAAAGCAGCTTCTCAAATAGCGGGTCTCCGGGTCTCCACAAATGGGACTAGGAAGTGCCTCTCCCTGGCTCCGGGTGGGTGCCCCCTGGCGAGGCTCCTGACCACCAGCCCCAGCAGGCCCCCCTTAGCACCGTGAAGGTGCCGTGCTGAGCTGAGCTCCGGCTCCTGACCACCAGCCCCAGCAGGCCC
>JAQZBX010104870.1:0-10906 GCA_029593785.1 Cabassous unicinctus
TGTATGTTTTTTCTGTGTCTGCTTATCTCCCCCTTGCTGTGAGGTCTTGCTGCATCAGCCCACTGCGCCGCGCAGGCTGGACTGCCCTCACAAGGAGGCCCCGGGAAGCGAACCCGGGGCCTTTCATATGGTAAACGGGAGCTCCATCGATTGAGCCACACCCACTTCCTGCTGTGAGGTCTTGCTGCATCAGCCCACCGCGCCACGCGGGCCGGCCTGCCCTCACAAGGAGGCCCCGGGAAGTGAACCCGGGGCCTCCCATATGGTAAACGGGAGCTCTATCGATTGAGCCACACCCGCTTCCTGAGTGAATGTAATTAGCAGTGCCAATATGGGGATATGATTGTGATTGACAGGGAAAGTTTAAGGTTGTGTGTGTCACTAGAAGGAAAGCTAAAGGAGGAAACATGGGACTGCATAGCATAGTGAACCCTGTTGCAGACAATGAGTGTGGTTAATAGTACAGATATAATGTTCTTCCATGAATCAGAACAAATGTATGTTAGTATTACAAGAGGTTAATAATAGGGTGGTATTTGGGTAAAAATATGCCTAAAATACACTATAGGCTGTAATGAATAGTAATATACTAATATTTTTTCATCAATTGTAAAAAAAAAAAAGAGAGAGAGAGAATTATGCTAAGTGACAGAAACCAGACACAAGTACTATATACTGTTTGACTTTATTTATATAAATTGTAAATATTAATAAATTTATAGAGACAGATTGGATTCATGGGTATGTATGACAGGGGAAGAATAGACGGATTAGAGGCAACTGCTAAGGGGTAGGGTGTTTGCCTTTTGGAGTAATGAAAATGCTCTAATATTGGTAATATTGACTGTGGTGATGAATGTCAACTCTGTGATTATACCAAAAGCCACTGAATGTACATTATATATTATATGAATATATTATATGAATATATTATATATTATATTAATATATCTCAATAAAATCACTTTAAAAAAGATTAAATGTTCACACTTCTGTGTTGGGATTGTCCTCATTTTACAGGTGAGGAAACTAAGATACAGAGAAGTTAAATAACTTGCCCAAGATCACAGAGCTGGTAGGGGTGGGGGATGGGCTGTGAACCAGAACAACCTAAATCCAGGAGTCATGACAATATCATGCTCCTTTGACAATCAATTGATTATCATTTCAACTGAGATACGAAATAAGAACTGTTTCCCCAAGACTACCACTTTTGTCTTTGCAGGTTGTATAGAGCAAAATATATGTGGCCATTATTTTCCAAGTTCTTGGCACAAAAGAACAAAAGAACTCTTTGTTTTGTCCTCCAATGTACAATGAAGGCCATAGCCTACTGTATTAATGCCAATGATCCAGGCAGCCAGTTCATTGTTAAGAGAAAGTAAATATATCATTGTACCATAGGAAACTATATCTTTATAAAGAGTCCTCTATTTGCCCAGCACACATTGCTGTCCCAAGACATCTAGCAGATATCCTTAACTCAAAAGTAGATGTTTAAATGCCTTCTGCAGGAGCTCTCAGGGCTATGGTAGACAATTGTCTTTTATTGAAGTAATGGCTTTTTTTTTCAAATAGGAGTTAATTTTGCCCAGAACCCAAGGAAACAGTAGGCTAGACACCTCTATTACACAACTCTTCTTAGCACACAGACTCCCTTGCATGCTTGCTCTTGTCACTGTTACTATCGTTGCAAGGTACAGAATGATGTCCAGGACTCTAGTCAGCCTCAGAGAGATGACAGAACCCCAAAACATAGCTCTGACACCACTTACCCAAAGTCTGACGCCTTTTCAAAGAGGACACCCATCACTTCAAGCCCCAACTTCCACAAGTAGCTCAGGTGAGGCCAGTTTCATCCATCTTTACTATTGTTGGGTAGCCAGGTTTCTCTGGATTCCTGAAGATTACAGAAGATGAACTTTTTGCTATTTCTATTGTATTTAAGTCTTATTAGGGAAAGGAATCAAGAAATACCTACATAACCTAGGTAAATAAAAACTCTAAAGCTGTTTTAATTTTGCCTCTTCCATTTCTCCTGAGCATATACTAATGGCCAATATCATGTATGAAATTTTAATGGAGATAAGTTAGTGAAGTAGAGCTCTATCTACCACTTGATAATTAAAAATTGCTTCTCAGTCACTGGGCATATCAGCTATGCCTTTCATGGTAATAGTGAGCCCTCTTTACTTTGAAAGGGACGAAATCACACTGTCAGTTTACAATTCAGAGTTGGTTTTGCTGTTGCCTGCTGCCATATTCTTGACTGGCATTGATACATTAGAAAGAAAAGTTAGTGAAGCCTTATTGCTGGCACTTCTGCAGCCTTAAAATGTGAGCTGAATATATGAGTGAGGAAAAACCTCTTTGATACAAGGAATAAAAAATGTAATTTAGCATTGCTTCACTTATGATCAGGCAAAGCAATGAGACTCATGTATTACATTCTTCCAAATCCTTGTTAAATATTCCAAGAGTGTGTGTTTTAGGTAAAAGAGTGTTTTTGTATTTTGTATTTAAATGAATAGCTCCATGCAAGGGATAGAATAAACAGAGATTTACATTTACCCAAAGGGAGAAGCTTAAGTACAATGGTGTTACTATAATCAATAGAATGCAAATGTGTACTCCAGGGACCTGAAGGCACAACTCTAACTTGAGAGGTTTCCACGTAAAATAATAGAACAATTCATTTCCTAAGGTTTTCAAATAATATTATGGCAAATCTGGAATAGCCTGTGATAGCCCCAGATCGAAATAGATGTAAACTTGTGAATTAGTAACAAGGATATTGGGATATTGCTTTGCTTTTAAATATAAAAATATATATAATATAAAAAATATATAAACATTTAAATATAAAATGTTTCTATATTGGAGGGAAAGACGTAGCTCAATACTGCTCACAACATTTTTTACTCTTCTTACTGAATTCACTCATTACATTTTATAGCATTTTGCTGGTGCTGTTTCCTCCTCTGTCTTTATTCTCCCTAAAAAAAATTCATTTAGAAAAAGTTAATCTCATGGGGCAACAAATATCATTATAATGAATGTGGCCTGTAAGACAGTCTATATTAGATACTGGACATTGCAAAGTGCCAGCTACTGTTTCAAAAGCTTTACATCTATTTGCCATTCATAACCCTACTAGATAGATGCTATTACCATTTCCATTCATAGATTAGGAAACTGAGGAATAGAAAAGTTAAATTAGTAACTCATATAGCTAGAAGATGGAGGAGCATGGATTTGAATATATACACTCCAGTTCAGAGACTGCTTTTAACTAGGGTGACTATATATAAGTTATCATCCACCTGACACAATTTTGAGACCAAAAGATGGCCCTACTAATAATAACACTGGACAGTAGGTATAAATTAAGATGATGCCAGGCAAAACAGGGTATATGGTCACTCTACAATTATTCTCCAGTATGTGCTGCCTCAAGATTATTGCCACACTTATTATGTTGCCAGATGGGACAAATATGTAGGGTATTGGTGGCCCTGTAGTCAATATAGGTATTTTATCATTTATGGAAGCAGTATATTGATAACAAATAAATATTTCCATTAGTAATTAACCCATTTCTCAGTTTCCACTATAAGGTAGAATATGAGTGGCTATAAAGGGTGCCAGCTTAACTATATATTTTTAAGTGTTCCTCTACTTCCTTGTGGTAATGAAGTCCAACTCCATCAATTCCTGTGGTATAGTCTCCCTTCACAATATAAAGCTAATGGTGACAAGTCAAAACAAATTAAACAGTGTCAGCTTTCTTAGCCTTCTACCATAACAATGTTGTTTCCAGAATGCAGATCAGGCTAAATAGTCTTTAAGGTAACATCACAAAATTTCTTTCTTATTCATTGAATAGAATTGCATGTGAAGAGACTGATGGGGTCTTTCCTAAAGACAGTGAGGATTTAACTGGGAAAATCTCTTTTACAGAGAATAAATAAACCTCAGCTGGTACCTACAGAATTCAACTATTTAGAGCCAAAGCATTTCTCATGCATGGAAAATTTTCTCTAAAGGAAACATATGAAACAGGCATAAGTCAAATCCAGGGTCATTATGTGTGCAAATTAGCTCTTGAAATGAATGAGCTTAAAGGCTCTGAACTTCAAACAAGCCACTTGCAATGAATAGGCACATTAGCTTTAAGACTAATCAGAATGTAGGCTTTATATTAATTCACAGGAATTTCCCCTTGTAAAAGCTGGTGTCTACCCAACCATCCTTTACTTTGGGCTTAAATGTAAGGATCTACCATATATACTAGTTGAACTATAAGAAATAGTCATTCCAGTTACTTTGTCATAAATGAGGAAGTGAAATTTGTTATTTGTCTAAGTAATTATGAAGCACACAGTCATTTGGCTAAAAATTAAAATTGAATGCCAGGGGACATGAGCAGGAATGGTGGAGTGAGGACCTCTGAAAATCTGCTTCATCATAAAATCAATGAGAACATTGTCAAAAAATTGCCAAGGTCAACTTTTTCAGAACTCTGGAAATTAACCAAAGCCTTATAAAAATCTGTGATTATACTCAAGAAAATGACTGAATCCCTGTAAGGACAAAAAGTGTTGTGGTATTTTACTTTGCCCTATAACTATCCCTAACTCCTCAGCTCTGTGGTAGTCTTAAAAACCAACCAATAAATGTAAAGGAAAAGCTGGAGAATGAGGTGTCCAAAAGGTACTTTAAAATGCTCCAACATATACATGGGATCTAGAAAGCCATGTGTATGAGTATGGGTCATACACTGGAAAAACATTCCATGTGGAAGCACAGACACTGAACTTATTAAACAAAGAGTTTTAATCAGTTATTTTAAATATGTTCAAAGAACTAAAGGGAGCCACATCTAATATTAAAGGAAAGTTAGGGAACAACATCTCACTAAATAGGGAATATACATAAAGAAATAGAAATTATTTTTTAAAAATCCAATAGATATTCTGAATTGAGAAGTACAATAATTTAAAAGAAAAATTCATCAGAGGTTCTCAACAGTATATTTGAGCTGGAAAAATAATCAATGAATCTGAAGTTAGGTCAATTGAAATTATCCAGCATGAGCAAGAGAAAGAAAAAAGAATGAGGAGAAATGAACAATCTCCAAGATGTGAGACATCATCAAATACACTGACATTTGCATAAAAGGAGTCCTAGAATGAGAGAAGAGACAAAAATGGGCAGAAAGAGTAAAGAAAAAAATTGAAGAAATGATGGTTGAAAACTTCCAAATTATGATGAAAAACGGTAATCTACACATCCAAGAAGATTAAAAAAACTCAAAAAGCTAAAAATAAAAAAATACACACTAGATATATCCTGATCAAAAGACAAAGGGAGAATCTTGACAGTAGCAAAAGAAAAGTGACTCATGTATATGGAATTGTCAATAAGATTAACAGCCAATTCCTCATCAGGTACTATGCAGTGCAGAAGGGAGTGGGGTGGCATATTCATCATGCTGTAAAAGACTGTCAAACAAGAATTCATTATCCAGAAAAACTTTTCATTAACATGAAGAAGAAATTAATATATTCCCAGATAAACAAAAATTGAGAGATTTGATGGTAAAGACCTGCCTTAAAAGAATATTATAGAGGTTCTTCAGGATGAAAAGAAAGAACACTAGATAGTAATTCAAATCTATAAATATATAAATTCAAAATGCTCCAACATATACATGGACTCTAGAAGGCCATGTGTATGAGTATGCCTATTTATACCAAGAAAAGACATAAGAAAGTCCTAAACTCTCAACTCTGGATAACCTTGAGGCTCTGTGCAAGCAGGAAGTAAAAGCTAATGAAAAATTGTAATTTGCCTGCTGGAGTATTAAAAGCATGAGAAAGAGAGAAAGAAAGAAAGAAAGAGAGAAAGAGAGAGAAAAAGAAAGAGAGAAAGAGAGAGAAAGAAAGAAAGAAAAAGAAAGAAAGAAAGAGAAAGAAAGAAAGAAAGAAAGAAAGAAAGAAAGAAAGAAAGAAAGAAAGAAAGAAAGAAAGTAAGAAAATAACAAAATGGAAGATGTAAGACCACCATATCAGTAAGTACTTTAAACATAAATGGATTGAACCCTGATATGAAAAGTTAGATATTAGCAGAATGGATTTAACAACAACAAAAACATAATCCAGTCATATATTTAATAAAAGAGACACACTTCAGATTCAAAGACAAAAATAAGTTGAAAGTAAAAGAATGAAAAATATATACCAAGATAACAGTAACAAAAAAAGAGATGGAGTGACTAAGCTAATATCAGACAAAATAGATTTTAGGACATAATTGTTATTAGAGAAAAAAGGACATTTCCTTTTGACAAAGTGTAATATAAAAGGGTTAATCCATCAAGAAGCTATAATAACTATAAACATATGAATCTAACAACAGAATCCAAAAATACATGATGCATGATGTGGTAGAATTGCAGGGAAAAAAACAATCCAACAATAATAGTTGACTAATGGATAGCACAACTAGCTAGAATATCAACAACTTGAACAATACAGTAAATTAACCATATTTAACATATATTTACATAACACTTCATACAACAAGAGCATATTCTCTTCAAGCACACATGAAACATTCTCCAAGACAGACAAAAGAATATGCCATTAAATAAATCTTAAATTTAAAAGATTTAAGATCATACAAAATATGCTCTCTAATCAACATAGAAAGAAATGAGAAAATAATATGAGGAAAAAAATTGGGAAAATCATAAATATGTGGAAATTATACAACAAACTCCCAAAGACCCAATGGGTCAAAGAGGAAATCACAAGGAAAATTTGGTAAATTTTCTTCTTATTTTCATAGATAAGAGAAAAAACAATAGACAATCAAACATTGTTTCCTTGAAAAGAAGAAGGTTGATCAACTTTTAGCTAGGCTAAGAAAACCTAGAGAGAAAAATGCAAATTATTAACATCAGGAACATAAAAAGGGCATTACTACAGATCTTACAGAACTAAAAAGGATTACAAGGAAATACTATGAGCAATTGTATGCCAACAAATTAAATAACTTATACAAAATGGACAAATTTCTCGGAAGAGACAATCTACCAAAATTGATGCAGTGTCTTGGAGCTAGGTACCCCAGTAAAATATCTTCTTAAATGTAAACATCTTCTTAAACTTAATCCTTCCTGTGGGTGTGAACCCTCGTAAAGAGGACTTTTTGATGAGGTTACTTCAGTTAAAGTATGGCCCAGTGGAATCAGGGTGGGTCTTAATCCTATACTGAAGGCCTTATAGGAAAGCTCACACAGAGAGGAAAAAAAGCCACAGGGAGCAGCCAGAAAGCAGAAATCCACAGAACCTGGAAGAATAAAGAGAAGCCAGGAGAGGCTGCCATGTGCATTGCAATGGAACAAAAAAAGCCAAGGACCAAGGATTGCTAGCAGCCAGTTCTAGAACATGGGAGGAAGCCATTATATTGATGATGTCTTTATTTTGGACTTCTTCTAGCCTCAAAACCATGAAACAATAAATTCCTTTAATTTAAATCAATTCATTGCATGATATTTGCTTTGGCAGATAGGAAACTAAAACAATTTTTGGTAGCAGAAATTGGGTGCTGCTATTGAAAATGTAAAAAAAAAATTGGAAATAGCTTTGGAATTGTGTAATAGGTATAGCCTGGGATGATTGTGAGTTGCTTGACTTTAAAAAGCCTAGATTGCTTTGAAGAGACTGTTGCTAAAATATAGATGGATGCTAAAGATATTTCCAATGAGTCTTTAGAAGGAAATGATGACTGTGTTATTGGAAAATGAAGGAAAGGTAATCTTTGTTTTAAAGTGGTGGAAACATTGGCTAAATTGTGTCTTTATGTTGGATGGAAGGCAGAATTTGGAAGCGATGAACTTAGATATTTAGCTGAGATTTCCAAGCTAAGTGTATTGAAGGTGCAGCTTGGTTTCTCCTTGAGGCTTATAGTAAACTGTGAGAGGGAAGCTATAAACTGAGAACTGAACTTTTAAGAACAAAGAAACCAGAAATTGATTGTTTAGAAAATTCTGAGCCTATTCAGAGAGTGTGCTCAGAGACTAGGGCCAGAAGCAGCTATATCAGGGACCTCCCTGAGCTTCTGTAAAGTGTAATTAATAAAATTCTTTTAAAAATAGCAAAAAAATATATATATTTGGAAATAAATTTAACAAAAGTAGTACAAAACCTGTATACTGAACACTTTTTAAAAAATCACTGAAAGAATTTTATAAACTAAATAAATGGAAAGATATCCTGTGTTCATGGATTGGAAAGCTTGATATTGTTAAGATGGCAATATTACCCAAAGTAAAATGCAGATTTATTGAAATAACTATCAAAATTTCACCTTCCTTTTTTTCCAGAAATTGAAAGGCTGATCCCAAAATTCATATCAAATGCAGGAAACCCATAGTGGGTAAAAATCTTGAAAAAGAACAAATTTGAAGGACTCATATTTCCTGACTTAAAAAGTTACAAGAAATCAAGAGGGTGTGGTACTGACATAAGGATAAACATATACATCAGTGGAATAGAATTAAGTCCATATAATCAACTGAATTTTGCAAAGAAAATTCATTAGGTAATGAACCATCTTTACAGCAAATTTTCCTGAAACAATTGGATATCCACATGAAAAACAATGAAGTTGGATCCCTATGTCACAACATATACAAAAATGAACTCAAAATAGATCAAAGAAAAAAAAAAAAAGATCAAAGACCTAAAGGTGAAAGTGAACACTATAAAACTCTGAAGAAAACATAGGTGTAAATTTGTATGACCTCAGATTAGCACAAGCCATCAAAGGAAAAAATAGATAAATTAGACATTATCAAAATAAAAAACTTTGCACTTCAAGAAAGTGAAAAGATATCCCATAGAATGGGTGAAAATATTTGCAAATCATGTATCTGAAAAGGAAATTGTATCCACAAATTATAAAGAACTCTTACAACTCAAAAGTAAAAAGACAGATAACCTATTTTTTAAAAAGGCAAAGGATTTGAGAAGATATTTTTCCAAATAATATGTACAAATATATATTATATATATAGGCCAATAAGCATATAAAAATATGATCAATATCAAAAGAGAAATTCAAATCAAAACCACAATGAGATACTACTTCATACTCATTGGGTTGACTACAATAGAAAGATTAACGATAAAAACTGTTCACAAAGATGTGGAAAAACTAGAAACCTCATATCCTCCTGATGTGAATGTAAATGGTGCAGCTGCTTTAGAAAACAGTTTTACTTTTCTTGAAAAGTTAAAAATAGAGTAAGCATGTGGCTCAGCAATTCCACTCCTAGATATATACCCAAGAGAATTGAAAACACATGTTCACACAAATACTTCTACATAAATGTTGATAGCAGAAATTTTTATAATAGCCAAAAGTGGAAGCAACTCAAATGTCCATGATGGTGAATGGATAGACAAAATATGATATATCTGCACAAGAGAATAGTATTCAGTCATAAGATGAAATGAAATAATAGTACATATTATGACATGGATAAGTCTTGAAAACATTATGCCAAATGAAAGTTCAAAATGCTACATATTGTATTATTCTATTTATATGAAATGTCCAGAATAGGCAAATCCAGAGAGAGAGAGAAATTAGTGATTCCAGTGACTGAGGGGAAAAGGGAATGGGGGAGTGACTGTTAGATGGCATGGGGTTTCTTTTTATGCTGATGAAAATATTCTGGAAATACAGTGGTGATGATTGTACAGCTTTGTGAATTTACTAAGAACTGAATTGTACACTGTAAAAGGGTGAATTTTATGGTATGTGAGGTATATCTCATATAAAAATATTTGAATATCAGAGACGCCTAAAATCCCCCTAGTCTCGTGTACACTTGATTAATGAAATCTGGTCACTCATTATCAGCTTCTTTTTACCCCATAACTGGAGGCAGTCAAGGGCCCACCATTGCCTGAAAAGCACACAAAGGCCATGCAAAGACCACACCTGAAGTCCATACCTCTCAAGCTGATGCTTGCTCTTCTCAATATTTGTCTTTCCCTCTGCACACTACCTCTAGAGCGATTACCAGGGTCAGATCTCAGCATAGCATGAGAGCAAAGAGCTTACTTATTGAGAGAATTGCAGGACCTGGCTAAATTGTGCTGACAGGAATTAAGAGAAAGTGTTGGAATGATCTTGAGGGAATTGGACTAAAAAGGCAAATTGGATAAAAAGTGATTATATCTAAATATATTCATGCCAGTAAAACATAAATGATCCCATTTATCCAAATCTTCTCCAAACCTCGGATTGTTAGGTTTTTAAATTTTCTTTAGTTTCATTGGTCTTGCTTTTCATTTTTGTGAGCACTAATGGGTAGAGTACATTTCACTTGTTTATTGGCTAAGTTTCTTTTCTCAGAAATTACATATCTTTTGTCTTTTCAACTATTTCCTATTTACCTTTTCCTTATTATTATTATCTTTTCCTTATTATTTCCTTATTCTTTATATATTCATGACACTAATCTTTTAGTATGTGTTTTACAAGCACCTCTCCTAGTTTGTAGCATTTAATAAAATTTTTAAAAACAGTTTATTAAGTATATCATTCATACATGAACAAACATAAACTATAAGTGTTCAGTAAACATTGTGAACTTACAACACAAACATGCATAACATCATACAGGGCTCCCACACATCAACGCCCCCGCCCCCCAAACACCCTACATTGTTGTGAAACATTTGTTAATAAATCATGAAAGAGCATCGTCAAAGTATTACTACTAACTATAGTCTGTATCTTCCTTCCCCCATACATTTTTTTAAGGATTTATTTATTTATTTATTTACTTTTATCCCTTTCTACCGCCCCCCCCCCCATTTTTGCT